>JAOWAW010146261.1:0-10417 GCA_028565695.1 Nicola tetela | reverse complement strand
GTGAGTCTCGTTTTGGAGAAGAACATGCGTGGTGAGCCACTAGCTGTTCGTCTTTTTGCCTATCAGCTTTCTGCAGGGAACATTAGCTTTGACAGTTTGAAGATATCCAAGACACAATCAGAAGAATTTGAAAGAACAAGATCAGATAAACTAGCTGCTGGTCATGTTCATATTCGTGGGTTCTATCACGTGGTGAAAATTGGGCTCGAGTCGATCTATTCAAAGCGCTCAGCTGTGATGCTATGTTTTGCATTGTCTGTGCTTTCACCACATGGTGTACCATACTGGCTTGTTGAACTGATTGGGTTTCACCTAGAGCTATGCTCGCAAGAAACACTGAATGATGTTCGAACGTTGATGGAGGCTGGCCTTGTCACTCTGGCACAATGTGAGAGGCTTGTTGTGATGCATGAGGCAGTGCAGTGTGAAGTTAGGCAGGAGTTGCGTACTGTGAAGGTGCAGCTGGCAGAATTCACAGGCGAGAAACTAGTCCGTGAAATAGTAACAGAGAACCTCTCTGACATATTTATAAAGGCAACAATTGGTTTTGCAAACACCCCTACCAAGATGTTTGATATTCGTGGAGGCACAAACTTTGGCAGTTTCACAAAGACCGAGTTGGGTGGTTATCAGTGTCATTTGGAAATTCATTACAGCGTCTCTAAAGTGATGGATCTCAAAAACGCTCTAGAGTACTTTGTGGAGTATAGCAAAGCAGACTGCATAGACTGGCAGATTCACTTTTGCTGCCTCCTTTGTTTGGCGTGGTGCCACTCTCAACTCGGTGACCATGATTGTGAAGAAGAAAGAGCTTTAGCGGCATGTATACTCTGCCAGGCCAACTGCCAATCGAATCTCATATCAGCCTTGGCACAAAATGGGCACTGGAGGGATTTTATGAATACAGTTCCTCCTCGTTGGAGTTTGAAAGCTGCAGCTTACCAAGTTAGGTTTGGTATACCCCTTGGAGTCTGGCAATATGATAATGAGTTGCTCACCATCGGTTCTCTATTGTGCTCAGCGATGGAGAGCTCACTTTATCGTGGTGATCATAGCCTAGCCATTTACCAATCAAAGCAAATTACTCCACTGGTGGAACAATGCTTAATCATGTTCACGTCAAGAAAAATGGTTGCTTCTTTAGATTGTGCTCTGAAGATTGGCTGGCTGCAGTTGGGTGTTGGAAATGTGACAGAGGCATATGAGACTGCATTGTGTGTATTTAATGCATGGCTACCGTTACGAGATGAGTGTGCCATTAGACTGCATGGAGGTGTGGCAGAGTTTACTTTAGGCATTGCCACAGCTATTGTGAAATTCTGCAGACCTGATAGGGCAATGTTCTTGTTTGAAATTGCATTCACCATAGCGCTTCTTGTATGGAATGTTTATCCTTTAAAAGTCTTGGCCTTACGTATTGTCTCAGCTGCCATGGAGTTTTGCCGTGCCTTTTTTGATAGGCTGTTAACTAATGGTTATGGATACTCTCTCACAGAACTTTCCAAATACCTGGAGTTTTTACTCACCACCTGGTTGACACGACTTCTGTTTATCCAAAGAATTCATCACAATTTCCTCAGCCCATTCAATGGAGAAATGGTGATAAACTGCTTCACACTGGGAATTTGGTGCCTTCTGACAACTTTAAAAATATTTCCTCAAGTGTTTGTGCAGTTTTTTGATCTGCTTGTCAATGGTTTGAGAAACTTAATGAGACTTTATAGACACACACCAGTCGGCATGAATACATCACTCATGGCTCTGGTTCTATATTGGCTCCGAATGAGGCAGAGCTCTGCTGAAGATTTCTTTTCCCACTTAGGAAGGCAAATTTTCCAATTAATGACTGGAAGATTGGTGCTTGGATCAGATTTTGTGGCTATAAATAATATCATTCACAATTTGGGGAAGGACAAGCAAAACCATCTTCTTGAAGCTTTTCTACAACCTGTTATGTTCTATAAGGAGAAGAATTACTGTGAAGATATCTTTCATGAACAAAGTTTTACCCATGATGAAAGGGAGAAGTTAGACTTAGTGTTGTCAATCTTCCTCAATGTGAAGAACTCTCATTTGGCACTGTCCGAGGAATTTCTAAGTAGGATTTGGGAGGCGTTCCGTGGAGACCTGGAATCATATGAAGGTATATTGGAGAAACTCAGCCGTTTAGCGCAATTCTGGAAAGCTGACCATGGATAAACTTAATTAATTCGATAGGTGGGTAAACAAGCTAAGTGACTAAATTATATACAGGAATTATCTCAGTGCAGAATTTATATTTTTTTACATCAATTTCTTCTGTTATAAAGCGGCCAGCCGGGATATTTTTCGTGTTTTTCCTGGAAATATTCTAACTGTTTTTGATTTGAGCCTACAGATGTTGTTCTTATACTGTGACAAGGCGTTGTTTTGCTCCTTCATGATATTGATGGCTGTTGAGGGTCGCGGGCAGGTATGATGGCGGAATATCAGGGCCGTATTAGAGAATAACCCAAGTTCAGGTCTTGCAGGCCCCGTATGGTTATATCATGTGTGTATTAAACTCAGTGCGTTCATCACAGGCCTAGAGATTTTCTTGACTGATGCCCCACCAATGATAGATACACCGACAGGTCCGAATGATGTACTTCTATATGAAGTATGATTGACGCTATGGGATTTCCGTGTCAAGAAAGAGGTACTGGCCCCTGTAAACTGCCTGTTGTGGCCATGAACGGGAGGTGACGTCAAGAAAACAATGTCTGCTAACTACCACAACTCTCTACTTGTTTAAAATCAGGATATGAGCAACCCAGAATGACTTGAGTGCACAGGCACAGTCAGTACCCACAGTCCCACGGTTGATCCCGGTTAAGGGTATCTCTACCCCTCACAGGATTTTGTAGGTACTTTTCGATGTAATCAGGCTTCTTCATGTCAACACAAACATTTATCTTAGAATCCTTTCATAGAAAGAGTTCAAAATTATCTCACCCACAAAGGAAGAAAATGGCGAATGAAAACATAAAATCCCGAAGTTTCTAGGGTTGTTAGAGGTCTGTCAGTTGCCAAAAAGTTGCTGAAACTTAGCATGTGGGCATCTTCCGTTCCTCTTTTTAATTGCCTCTACAGTTTGTTTGTCAAATATTTTCTCAAAGTGGAGCAATATTAAATTGTTGTATTTCCTTTTTTATACAGTTATGCAGCTGATCAATAAAATGGCGCATAATTGAAACAGAGCATTACTTCCAAAAGTTGATTGCAGTTTTCTTGCTCAGGGTCTGTGTGTGGCTAGGTGTGTGGGAGTTTTGAAGAGCTTCTGATTGACCTATCCTGAAGTAGAGCTCTAGAGGCGTGAGAATTTGTAGTTTCAGAAATGATCGTTTTAAATCTCCCACCATACAGCCGAAGGATACAAATTCGCGGCTGCAGAGCAACCTTCACAGTCTAAAAGTTTCTGCCCAGCCAAATATCCTACCCAGAAGGCAAGTTTCCTGACATCACAACTTGAGTTCATTAGGTAGATCCCTGCCATAAGCGGGTTTAAGTTTGGTTGAGGGAAGTAGTTTTCGCTCATGTAGTAGCTCAAAATGCCAGGATACCACAGATCATTTGCAACCCTTAATAACCAGCGGGTGTCAACTTTTGAACTCGGTCAGACAAAGTGGGTGGCCATGGAACCTCCGCGCTGAGTTCGGTCGAACACCACGAGTAGTATAGCGCGCCATTTGGATTCCAATATTCTCTGTCTCGAACGAATTAACTGGAAGCTCCGCGACGAACGGCGCGCGGTCATTGGTCATCGTTTAGTTCGTTAATCCAGATGTAATCCGACTATGACGTAAACAGAAATCACCGTAACCATAGTAACAGGAGCTACTCCTGCTCCGAGTAAAGATAAAGAGCTAAGAGTGGCTCTAGAAATGGAATCTACGCGAGGCTGAGGCCCAGCACCGTGTTAAGTCTGAATTCTAGGAAATTATTTTGAAACTGACCCAATGATACCCTGAATGTTCTACGGCCTGATTGGGTGAACAGGTAGCCTTTCCCCCAGGGCTACCTAATCATCTAAATTCACTGCAAAGTTTACTAATACTCAGCTGAATATTGCAATCAGAGTTACTCAACTACAGACAGAGCTAGTTTCATAGTAAAAACACGCTCCTGCTAATATTTATAGCAGGATAAAATACTCGTTTGAATTCAGTATACCGAACCAATTGATTACCATCCATGGTCATGCCAAAAGTAGAATGCAGTTTACTATGCTCGATTTATAGACCACCCAATGCCCCCTTTGCGTCCTTTGCCGAGGCTTTGGCCTGGAGTGCTCCCTAGGGAAAGCTCGCCAACTTCGCACAAATCTCATATTGACTGGCGACCTTAACGCACGGTGCAACGCGTGGTGTAAGGAGAATTAAACTGACTCCATAGGTGAACACTTGCACGCCCTCTTTGCCCCGTTTAATCTGAGACAGTTGAACCACTTCCCTACAAATATCTACAGTGGCCAGCTGCGCTTATGTATTGACCTCGTCACAACCAATCTCCAGGATATTATAACCTCACCTCTCACACCACTAGGGAATTTTGACTGTTTGGTAGTAAAGGGTATCCTTCCGTGGTACCACAGTTCTACACCAGGAGCACGCCCCGTATGGTGCTGGAAGTGGGCAGACCTACCGACTATGATACAAGTATCATCCGCGGTGTTTCAAGGTGACCCGCTCTCCCCTCTAGTTTTTATTCTTTGTTTCAACCCAGTTCTCGGTTTCCTCAAACTCATCTCCAAATTTGGCTACTCTTTTCAAGGCTCCTCCTTTATTACCCTACCATATGCCGATGACTTCTACCTTATTAGGACTAACAAACGTACTCATCAACGCCTTATAGACAACATAACAGAACTGTACTCCTCAATGCACCTACGTCTTAAACCTGCTAAATGCGGCTCCTTCTCTATCATCTCTACCTCTGCCAAACCGATTCCCTTCATTATCCATGGTGCCCCTCTTCCAACACTGTTTCATAAGCCCCACAAATACCTTGGTTCCTTCATGGGCCCCTCCTCTACTTCTGATTGTGATTTTCTCTTCATCAAAGAAAACTATCCACCGCCTAGCAAATATTGGCTCCTCTCTTATCCGCCTTGAGTTCAAATTAAAAGTCTACACTAACTACCTACTTCCATTCCTCTGTTTCCACCTCACTGTCCACAATCTAAATAATTCTCAACTTACCTCCCTTAATGCTCTCTCTACAAAATTCCTAAATTCCCGGCTCTCGTCGCCTTGCTGTGCTACAACTGCCATCCTTCATGACCAAGTCTCCTTAAAATTCCCCACTATTTCCTCTCTTTACCTCGAATGTCACGCCCTCTCTTTTACGGCGCTCTCTCTCTCTCAACAGACCCCAATGTCCGCTCAGCACTATCTTACAAAATCTCTTCCTCATCATCTATACAAACCTTCTACTTTGTCAACCTGAGACCAAATCATCTCACCCCTTCTCATACAAACCCCTGACAACACCCAGACCCGGCTCTCTACCAACCCCCAAGAAGTTAAAACGAAAATTAAACGGAAATTACATGAACGCCTTCTCACCTTCTACTACAACAAAGTTCAACCCCTGCTTGTACAAGGTTCCTTCCTAAACCTTCTTCACCCCGAAGAGACTGATACAACCTGGAAATCCTACATCTACTCTCTTCCAAAAGGTCTCATGTCCGATATCCGTCGATCCTCTATTGACTGTCGGCCCACCCTTGCCACGTTAAAACGCATGTATAAACGCTCATCCTCCCTCTGCCTCGATTGCCAAATCCACCAAACTGTCCATCACATACTAAATCACTGCTCTCACTTCCTCAAACAAGGCCGTTACACCTGGCGACATAACTCTGTCCTTAAGCACTGCGTCCTCTCTCTTACCTCAGCATACCAAAACTCGCAACACCTCCTCAAATTTTTGCTGATCTCCCTGACTGCTTATCCCTCTCTGGATCCGCTATTCCCCTCGACATAATCCCAACTCCATTACGACCTGATCTTGTTCTTATCTTCCCAAAGAAACACATCCTTCTCATCGAACTAACCTTCCCTTTTGGAACTAATACCCAATCAGCCGATACACGCATTATGACGGCTACGCCTCCCCCTCCCTCATTCTCGAGCTCAGGCACGGTTCCTACCATCCAAAATTCATCCCTCTCGAAATCGGCTTCCGTGGTTTCCTCTCCCACCTAAATTTCACTAACCTAACATCGATCTTTCCATCTAAATCTACTGCTCGCACCAAACATCTCCGCAATGATCTGTCCCAAATCGCCACCTTATGTTCCTATACAATCTTTTCCTCCCGCTCAGAACCGACATGGACAACACCCCCTTCCTATCTCCTCGGTCCTCTATATCCTCTTTAATATTATTTGCAACAAGGCCCGCTAGGGAGGGCGTCGTCTTTTTTCTTTATTTTTTCCATGCACGCAGTAGGACGTCTCTCTCTCTTTGTACTTATGTCTTCTCTCTTTTATATGTCATTGTGTAATTCACACCTGTCGAGTAGCGAGTGGTCTGTAAATCCACGCGCGGAGTATTATATTTTCCTCAGTTTTGATATGTACGCCCCATAGCGCTACATAACCTTGTATGTCTTAATTGCTTTATCCGCTGTGATAGACATATCCGAGGTGGGTGATTGGGCTAACTCTAAAAAATATTCAATAAAAAGTATCAAACAACACTGAGGACTGGTCGAACGTGTACGACAGCAACGACGTCAATCATGATAGCCTGGTCACTGTGGCGCGAACGATTCTTGAATATTACACGCGCCCATGTACCACCAAAAATCCTCCCCGCACACGTTTACCGGCCGTCTCGTCCGTGGCTAACACCGATAATCATCAACGAAATGAAGCAGAAACACCGCGTGTTTCGTTTGTACAAAGGAGCGGGCGCCGCAGAAAACTGGGCGCTATACGGTGACCAGCGAAACAATGTGAACTCGCTGATCCGTCAAGCAAAGTCAAAGTAAGTCCTAGGTCTATTAACTGAAGGCATCTGCGAAAACGGATAGTCGACAAACAACTACAACGTCACTGCAAAAAGTCAGCGATCGATGCCTCGCCTCCATCAGTTCCTTCGGCTGTTTCTGAAGCAGAAACCTGAGCATATGTCTGAACTTCTGAATGACAGAGGAGAACCTATATCAGCTGACCAGTGTAAGGCAAATCTCCTCAACAAACACTTTGGCCGCCTGTCCAAGCAATCAAGTTCAACTAGAGGGGTACTGTCAATCTCTACAACACCAGTCCCAGACAGATAATAGTTCACACCATCGCTAAGGGGCTAGAGGAAGGCAAAACAGTCTACTCCTGCTTTTACGACCTCAGCAAGGCGTTCGACCGGGTATGGCACCACGGCCTGTAGCAAAACTTCAGTTCTATGGAATCAAAGGGGCTGTTCTTGCGTGGCTATCGAGCTATAGCTGTCTGGCTGATCATTGGCAGGAAGTGAGAGTGGGCACATCCGTCTCTTCAAGTTTAAGAGTTCCCGCGGGGTTTCTCCAAGAATCAGTCCTCGGACCCCTACTATTTCTCCTTTACACCACCGATTTAAACGCTGCCATAGTCAATTTCGACACGGGGTGTAACCTATTTGCTGACAATACAGCCCTGACTACTATCCATGAATCCGCTGTAAATACAGAAACGGGCTTACGGGACTCTGTGACCAATACTGCCACTTGGCTGAGAGACTGGCGCCTCCAGGTCAATCGGGAGAAGACAAATACGCTCGAGTTCACAAGATGTCCCCTACCAAAGTCGTACAGACTTCCTCCGGGCAAAGTGAGCTGCCACAAGCACCACAGTCTGCTTCTAACTGCTGACATGCGCTGGACTGCGCACGTTGAGCGCATTCTCGGAAAGGTCACACCGCTGCTTGAAACACTGCTGCGACTGCGTTCCACTTTGAGTCGACGAGCGCTCTCCACCTACTACCAAGCTTACATCAGGACCATCCTTGAGTTCTGTCCGTCGATTGCACGGCCCTGCCTGCCCCAGCACCCGACGAGCTGACTGGAGGCTTTCCCCAGGAAAGCTGCAATTTAAGTTATTTTACTCACACTACTGTACGCTCCATCTGTTCACGACAATCTTCTGGCGACGATGAATTGGCATGCTTTGGAGTCCCGTCGTATATACCGACAAGCTCTCCTAGGCCTCAAACTGGCCTGCACGACCGCTCCACCTTATACTCCAGGCACTGTCCTACCCTCAGCGAGCGATGAGCGGTGACCTTCGCTCTTACCAGCATTTTGTCCTCCCCACGCCTAAAACCGCACTCTGTCAGACTTCACCAGTCTATTATGCACCAGCAACGTTCAATAACTTACCACTCTCCCTTCAGTTTGAAACCCAATCACATAAATTTAAACAAGAGGTAAAGCGTCAGCTTCTCACATACCAATGTCCTTGCACTAAACATGTTAGAACCTAATAAGATAAGCACACCCACACGTACACAACAGTCTTTTCCCGCAATTGCAACTTGTAAGCTCACGTAGCCTTGTCCTTGTATAAGCCATGTTGGATTTCCGCAAGTTCATTAAATGAATGAAATGAAATTTCAAGTGCCCCATTGGCCAGGTGTTTTCACGGCTGGGCTTCTTACACAAACTTAGCCATCTACAGAACAAAGTTGCCGGAAAGATAGGAATGCTTCGATGATTGCACCGACGACTACCGGACTTCATGATTCGAACTATTTACCTATCTGTTATCCGACCATCGTTAGAGTATGCGTCTTCTGTTTGGAGTAAATTAAGGCAAACTGACGCGCGTCTTTTAGAGAACATTCAGGTACAGGAAATTAAACTTATCTACCCTTTCAGTACAGATAATTGCCACCCTTCTCAAAAGCTACCCTTTACTGACGGACCAGTCAAAAACTGGTCGCCGGCGACCCGTGACGTTTAAGATTGATTCCTATCGATATTAAACAATGTTCTTTTTATTCTACTTGTGTAACCGTAAGTGTTAGGGTCAGAGGAACATGAAATCGTCAAGAAAACGTGGCCTTGCCAGTCAAGTTGTTCGAGAAAACGACGACCGAAAGTATGGAAGCTTTCCACAACTTTCCTGCGATTTTTTTCAGTTTCCCGCAATTTTTTGGCACTGTCGTACTCTTCCTTTGCAATGAACGCTCAGGAAGCTCTCGACCTCTTGTTTGACGAGGATGCGGACCTTCCCTCGATCGCTTCGAGTAGCGAGGAGTCTCCTGCCGTCCAGCGAAGAAGAAGACATGGTTTTCGACCTTGAAAGCTCCGGAGATGACGAGGAGTGCCCAGTGGCGGTCCCTACGTCTCTGACTTGTCTTTTGGCGATAGTTCATCGAGTGACGAAGAAGCTCTAGTGGGCAGAGGTCGTGCGAGAGGCCATGGACGAGGTGACGTTGTTGGAGAGAGAAGAAGAAGTGGTCGAGGTAGTGGTCAAGGCGCGGGTCGCGCTCATGGAGCAGGACATGGCCATGGAAGAGGTGCTCTTGGTCGTGGTTCAGCCAGTCCATATGTAAACTCTTCTCATCTAACACATGCAAACCTTTGTATTTTTAGACAGCTCAGGTTGTCAACTTTCCGAAAAAATATGGGTTGTTACTTACAATTTTGCACCCAAACTGAGTTACAGCTCTCTGAAAATGATACTATACTTCCGCATATAAAGAAATCAGGCAGTAAAGGGTTAAGGCAAACTGACGCGCGTCTTTTAGAGAACATTCAGATACAGGAAATTAAACTTATCTACCCTTTCAGTACAGATAATTGCCACCCTTCTCAAAAGCTACACAATCTCGGGATTCCAACACTTGCTTGGCGGCGAAAGCAAAGCCGATTGCAACTTCTTTGGAAGCCATTGCATGGCCAAGGGCCACAGGAACTCGTCGACAATCTACCGAGTTTCCAATACCACCGTGTTGCAGCCACGCATTACCTCCGGCGCCCTTGCAGCTTGACAGGAATAAAACCCAAGTCTTCTCATACTGCTGGATACCGGCTCTGCGAAGTAACAACAGAGTGGAATAAAATTCCTGGGAACATTCAAGAAACATCTTATCTAAACAAGTTCAAATTATTGTTGGCTCAAGAAACTTTAAATAAAAAATTTCTCTCAGGACTTTCAGTGTGATTTGTGTACAGCTACTTTGTAGACACTTTAAATAAAAAAAATTGTCTTAGGACTTTCAGTGTGATTTGTGTACAGCTTCTTTGTGTATTATTCATTCCGTACGATGTCGTCTAAGAGGAAAGTACCAAGGTTAGTATTTCTTTGCTATTGTACAATCCTTCAACTATATGCCAATAATAATAATAATAATAATAATAATGATAATAATAATAATAATAATAATAATAATAATAATAATAATAATAATAA
>JAOWAW010146228.1:0-10419 GCA_028565695.1 Nicola tetela | reverse complement strand
AGAGAGAGAGAGAGAGAGAGAGAGAGAGAGAGAGACAGAGACAGAGACAGAGACAGAGACAGAGACAGAGACAGAGAGACAGAGAGAGACAGAGAGAGACAGAGAGAGAGATACATACGGAATGAGATAGACAGAGAGAGATACAGAGAGGGAGGCAGAGACAGAGACATACAGACATGGGGATAGAGAAGACTGACAGAGAGAAAAAAGAGAGAGTCTGACTGACAGACACAGAGACAGAGGCTGACAGAGGGAGAGGGAGAGAGAAAAATTGACTGACACAGAGAGAGAATTGCACAGTGAGAGAAAGACACAGAGTGAGAGGGAGAGAGAGAAAGACTGACAGAGACTGACAAACAAAAAGAGAATGAGTCTCATTAACAAAAAGATAGAGAGGCACAGACAAAGAGAGTATCATTGACAGACAGGGAAAGAGAGACTGACTGAAGGACAGAGAAAGAGCCTGACTGACAGACAGAGGACTAAGGAGACAGCCACAAAGAGAGGGAGAGGGACAGAGAGAGAGACACACACACACACGGAGGGAGGGAGGGAGGAATGGAGGGATGGAGGGAAGGAGGGAGAAAGAGAGAGTGACACTGACAAACCAATGGAGGGACTGACAGAAAAAGAAAGAGTCAGAGAGAGAAATTGACAGACAGACAAAAAGAAGATAAATAGAGAGACTGACAGAGAGAGAGAGAAAAGAGACAGAGAGAGAGAGACGGAGAGATGGACAGGCAAAGAGAAAAACTTATAATCTAACAGAGAGTGTCAGACATAGAGAGAGAAATACACTGCTAGAAAGAGACAGAGAGAGAGAGAAACAGACGGACACACAGACACAGACAGATAGTCTGACTGATTATGACAGCCTGAGAAGACTGACAGAGAAATAGAGAGAGAGAGAGAGAGACTGACTGACAGAGACTGACTGACAGACAGAAACAGAGGCTGACAGAGGGAGAGAGAAGGAGAGAGTGTGAGAGAGAGGAGGGAGAAATTAGCTAACAGAGAGAGACTGACAGTAAGAAACCGAAAACAGAGGGCAAGGGGCTGTCAGCTAGAGAGACTGGCATAGAGAGGCAGACAGACAGAAAGAAAAAGAGACCCACACACAGAGATAGATACTGACTGAGAGAGATAGGGAGAGAGAAAGAGACACAACGAGATGGAGAGGGAGAGAAACTGAGAGGCAGAGACTGAAAGGCAGAAAGTGAATGAGACTGAATGACAGATAAAGGCACAGACAAAGAGAGAGTGTGTGTCCCATTGTCAGACTGGGAGAGAGAGACCAACAGAGAGAGAGAGAGAGAGAGAGAGAGACTGAAATACAAGGACATACAGGGTCAGTCAGATCCTCCCTGAAATACAGGGAGGGTCTGACTGACTCTCCAACTTCGCCACTATAGCTATTGTACAGAGACGGAGCACTGGCTGAGCCGGAAAAGTGCTGAAAATGCAGATGCACACAGTTTTAACTTCTTGTAAACATTTTCTTTGCTAATCCACAGAAGTGCTCTGACCAAAATCTACATGGAATGGCTGCTGCCTGGAAACAACAACAAAGGATAATGAGTTGGTGTCTGCGAGAAGTAATGTCACCAAGGATAACATGAAAGTTGCCATTGATGACTAAAATGGGAAATGGTATACTTCACATCTTGCCCTTTCTCGTGTATGAGCAATGACCCGCTCTAGCATGGTTACCGCAGCTTTCACACATACCATGCATGCTACTAGTGAAAGCTTCTTGTAGTTACATGACGCATCAGAAGTGTCTATTCATGATGTGCAGAAGTCATGAGTTTAAGCACTGTGTTCCCCTGCACATAAAGCTTGGTGAGCAGCGACCACGCTTGATTCTTCACCATCAATCACCAAATTATTTTGAGCTGTATGGTCTGCAATGAGACACGTTGCTGGTCAAAGCAGAACACAATCTCAGGATGTGTAGACAGTGATTCATAATAAGTCTTCTGGTGGAACTCAGGTAATCAATGTCCTGGAAAACTGCAATTGAAGTGGGTGCCCACACGCAGCCTAGCCACACACACACAGACTATTATCTACCTAGCAAACTGCAATCACCATGCTGACAGACAGATGTCTAGGAAGACAGAGAGAGAAAGAGAAAGGGAGGAAAGAAAAAGAAACAAAGAAAGAGACGGAGAGAAGGAGAGAGAGGGATTGACAGAGAGCCAGGGAGAGAGAGGGTAAGCCTAATGGACCAAGGGAGGGGCTGACAGAAAGAGAAAGAGGCACAGTTGAGACTGACTCAAAAATACATAGAGAAAGAGAGGGCCTAACTGACGGACCAAGGGAGGGACTGACAGAGAGAGAGAGAGAGAGAGAGACCGAAAGACATAGAGAAGAAGAGATGGACAGATAAAGAGAGAGAGGCTCAGAGAATGACAGAGGAATACAAAGAGACTTACAGTCTGAGAGAGAGAGATTTAGACATAGAGAGAAAGAGAAAGAGAGAGAGAGACTGCTAGGGACAGAGAGAGATCTAGAGAGAGAGACTGACAGAGTGTGTCTAACTCATATATAAAGAGCATACACATACAGACAGAGAAAGGGAGCCTGGCTGACAGACACACACACAGATTGACACACGGAGAGAGAAAGAGAGAGAGAGAGAGAGAGAGAGAGAGACCGTCAGAAAAACAGAGAGACAGAGAGAAATAATGGGAGAGACTGACAGAAAGGTAGACTGCTAGGAATAAAGAGAGAGAGAGTGAGTGAGAGAGATTGACAGAGAGTGTTAGGAGTGTAGTTTGTAGTGTTGACTACCTATTACGTCTTTACATTGTGTGATCGTTCTTTAGTGTTAATCACCTTTCATGATCATTGTGTTGTGCATCTGAGTAGGCTCTATAAGTACGTTGTATATGTTGAACTGTCTAGCTTATCATTACTATGCCAATAAACAAATGACTCTTCAGAACATGGTGTCAGAAGGTTAGAATCACAAACACATTAACAGCTATGGCGGACAAACTGAACCCACTGCGCCCTATGAGTACACAAAGAGACGAGTGGAACAACTGGCAGACAATTTGAGAGGAATGGGAAGATAACAAGCTCACAACTGGCATAATGGAGGACGCAAAGGTAAGGGCGGCCACACTCAGAACAGTAATGGGATGTGAGTACATCTCCATTCTCAAATGGTTGCCGCTGTCAGAAGAGGACAAAAAGGACTCAGAAGCGACACTAAGCAAACTGGAAGCGTACTTCAAACTGTGTAAAAATGAGATATATGAGAGCTTCATTTTTAACTGCAGAAGGCAACAACCAGGTGAAATGATGCAACAGTACGTCACAGCTCTCCAGACCCTTATCAATGGACATCTGTCTGAGGTTCTATGATGGAAGCACATTCAGTCCCAGGGGTGAAATTATGGTTGAAGTTCAATTGCAACCAGGAAAACATCCAGATAAACTGAAATCTATTGTCATCAATGGACCAAGCGACAGGCATCCGCTATTGTCAGTGGAAACATGTGAAATGCTGAAATTATCAACAGCCACAGTGGTCATAAACCAATCCAGAATCAGTGACCATTACATAGCCACAAGGCTAACAGACAGGGAAACGGTGTTGGAAGAGTTAAGGATGTATTTAATGGTCTAGTAAAGCTGCTGGGGGAATATCATATGAGACTCAGACCAGATGCAAGATCTGTCCAACATGCCCCCTGGAAAGTTCCGATACATCTGAAACAGCGGCTACAAGAACACATACAGAGATTGGAAGAACGAGGTGTAGTCGCACAGGTAACAAAACCGTCTGAATGGATTTCAAGCCTAGTAATGGTACAAAAACCCAACAAACTGAGAGTTTGCCTAGATCCCAAGGATTTAAACCATGCATTGGAAAGGGTAAGATACCCTACACCTATGGTAGAAGATGTCTTGCCACAGTTGGAAAACGCAAAACTGTTCTCAAAGCTTGACAAAAAGGGCTTATCATCGCAGGTGGCATTGGACGAAGACAGCAGCTATAAAACAATGTTCTGGACACCATCAGGGCGTTACTGGTGGCTCTGAATGCCATTTAGCATATCAACAGCATCAGAGGAATTTCAGAGGCGCCTATATGATACCGTGGCAGGCATACCTGGAGTGATCCGCATTGCAGATGATATACTGATTTATGGAAGAGGAAACACACCCAAAGAGATGGAAAAAGATCATGATAAGAACTTGAGAGCAGCCCTTGAAAGAGCAAGACAGGTTGGTTTGCAGTTCAACTCATCAAAGTTCCTATTCAAGCTAACGAAGGTGTCGTATTGTGGGCACATATTCACACACTATTTTTCATATCATGCACCGGTGCCTGTTAAAGAAAGCTGGCACTGATGAGTCCAGACTGCAATGCAATGGTGCCTATTATTTAAAGGTAAACTTTGAACAGAGTTTATACATGTACAGCATGGCTCAATGGGCTGACTTTGAAACCCCATAGCTACACCTAGACATGTGGCTTGCACACCCAGCCGTGTGCAATCCTGAAGCTAGGTGGTGTGAGATTACTGTACAATCTGCTGTACTGTTGCATTGTGGGACGGAGCACACCCTGGCCAGCATGAGGATGCATCCAGACTGTACATCAAAGACTAGGTAAACTATACTACTGTCTTTGGCCCTATTTTTCTCTTTGTTTTAGTCTGCTTCCTTCTGGAGAGAGCTTTTCAACAAAGGTTTCAGATGCCCTGCTGGTGCCCTAACTGAGTGTCTTGGTTATCTGAATCCTGGTTGGAGGTACTTAAATGTGCACCCTATGTTGAGCCGTTGATAAACAATTGCCAGGAGGCTTTCTAAGCACCATCTCGTAACTAAGGCAGATGAACAAGACAGTGCTAGGCAAAAAAGATCAACTAGTCTGAAAGGTAAAACCATGAGCGATATCTCCAACCAACGTTAGCGTAATGTGGTTCACATTACACCTACTTGAAAAAGCGCTCGGAAAGTATCCACACAGATTATCCCAGAATTTGGGTTTTCTGAGACCACTTAGTTTCCTGGCAGAGACAGAAGGAATCATCAGAGCAACATAAAACCAGTTTACCATATATCTTCAAATAATTGATGTGGAGATTATTGCAATTGACCAGGTGATGGTGCGGCGAGTGATCGAGGGTGGCGTTTGTTTCAAATTGAAACGAACAAGGGGTGTGAGTGTACTCTGGCGAAGGTATTAGGTAGGTGGATGATATTAGCACAAAAGCACTGACCACTGTAAAGGAGTCTGGGCACACTCCTCAGGAAGTGATGACCCACCCTTGCACTCCATAGATATCACCCTCTGTCTGTGCTGGTTAAAGTGCTCAAAAGATATTTTACTGACTCTGAATGCTGAGCACAAAGGAGAGAATGGCATAGTCAAGGTGACGATATCCGATGGAGATGACAGCGACAACGCAGAGAGTACTGACAAGCCAGGCAACGAAAGTGACAACAGTGTTGACCCTGATTATGTAGAGGACATTTGAAAGACTGTTTCTCATTAGTAACTTCTTATATGCTTCAAAGTTACTTCTTCAACTACTGGTATCCACAATGGTCATCTCAATTCCTGAACTGCACATGTTCATTTTCGAAATACCGGATACCATACCTAAGATACATATATAATCGCCACCCCTTGAATAATCCCCACAGTGATATTCGAGGGTGGCGATTATTTCAATTCAGCACTGTTTGTCTGCGGCAATTATTCGAGGGCGGTGATTAAGCTTATTCGAGGGTAGTGATCATTTGAAGGTGGCGATCATTCAATTCGGCACTGATGGTGTGCGGTGATTATTTAGAACAGCTTAAGTACCAGGTTTGGAAAGATTCCAAAAACTGGAAGTCAGTTAGCTTAACTTCGTACTCCACATACAAAGTGACTCTACCTTAACTGACGAGAGAGAGAGAGAGAGAGAGAGAGAGAAGAGAGAGAGAGAGAGACTGACAGAGAGACAGCGAGAGAGACTGATAGAGAGACAGAAACAGAGAGACACTTTTAGCCAGATAAATTTAAAAGAGAAGGAGACACAGTTAGAGAAGAGAGAGACTGACAGACCAACAGTCTAAGAGACTGACAGAGTGTGAAAAGAGAGAGAGACTGAATGACGCCTACAGACATAGAAAGAGAGAATGAGAGAGAGAGAGAGAGAGAGACAGACAGACAGACAGACAGACAGACAAGCAGACAGAAAGAGAGAGCAAAGAGAGTGAGAAAGTAACAAAGAGAGATTGACAGAAATGAGAGAGAGATAGACTGATCGAGAGGCTGATAGAGGGAGACTAACAGATATGGGACACAGAAACTGATAGACAGTGTCCAAATAAAGATATATATATATATATATATAGATAGATAGATAGATAAATAGATAGATAGAGAGAGAGAGAGAGAGAAAGACTGACAGGAAGAGACATCAACAAAAAGACTGAATAACTCACTGACTGACAGAGAGAGACTGTGAGACAGAGAGAAAGAAAGAGAGAGACTGGCTGAAGGAGAGATATAGATATAGAGACAGTGACAGATACAAGTTAAGAGAGATTGACAGACAAAGAAAGAAAGAGACAAAGACTGATAGACACAGAGAGACACACAAACAGACTGACTGACAGACAGAGGCACTGACAGACAGATCTAGAGAGACTGAGAAAAATTGACAGATCAGAGAGGGACTGACTGAGAAAGAGAGACTGACAACTTAGAGAGATTTTCATGGCATGGTTTGTTAAACAAAAAATAAGTATGCACAAGGCCAGGTCAACATCACAGTAGAAGAATAAAGACATCAAATGTTAAGGTGGAGAAACACACAAAGGGAGATTTCACCCCATGAACAATCTACATACATCCTCCTGTTTAGCTGGTACTGGCTGATTTGTTCACAGAAATTCTACTACATTTGTTTTAACTCAGATTACACAACTGCACTCATTTAACAAATGCACACATCTAGCAACTGTACACATTCCCATGTACAGCTTACCCACATAAATATACACACGGACAGATGGAGGGATAAATGCATACACACAACCTGGAAGCACACATGCATGCATGCACATGCACAGAAAATGCACACCCCATCCTTTCCTAGTACTTTGGAAGACACACCTCAGCAAAAGATAGAGGTTTGGATGGCGTTTGAGAAAGCCCTGGCTCATTTGGCACATCATATGGACCTGCAACAATGGAAAAAAAACAATGCTATGTGGTATGTACAGTCGTTGAAAAAAGATGCTAGGAAAGCACATGGTTAAATCCTTCTGGATGTAAACACATCCTTCTCCATAACATGGGATGTATGTCATCAAAGTAGAAAGTCAGAGCCAAGGTACAGTGCCTGATATCGAATGACATTGACCATGACTGTCATGATCCTCATCCCTGCCCTAAACTATACTTGGATATTGTTCTCAAACTACAGATATCAAATAGTAATGTAATTGGCTCACTGTACAAAACATGTACACTCTAACCAACAAGGCTGCTGTGTGCAAAAAGAGGCAACAGTTACTAATATAACACTCACTTGTGTCCCCTGCACAGCCTGCCTGCAAAAGCTCAGTCTGACACAGGGTGCCAAAGTGGAAACCTTGAACAGGCACCACAGCAAAGGACTGGCCAACTGGCTTCACCTGCTGTAGGCCAAGACTCCGTAGAATACCATGACCAGTTGGTTCCAAGAGTAACCAGACAAATTCCACAGCTAGCGACAGAGGAAGTCTGATTAAGACTGGCAGACCGTGGCTAGCCGAAGGCATGTGCTCTTCGAGAAACGAGATGGAGACACAAGAAGCAGGGCAATGGAGTGCCTCCGCCAACTTTGCCTCAAGACCTGCAGTACCGTCCACTTGTTCCACTGTTGAATCCAACAGAGCTGAGAAAAGCGTCACTGCTGGCCTGGAGCCTAGGAGAAAATGTACACAATCAACATTAGAGTGAAAATTTTGCCAGGGAAGCAAATGCTATAGAAGCTAAGAGAATGGTAACATCCTTTTATTCGGACCATATTACAACTTAATACACCAGTTTGAAATGCACTGTGGGCCCTTCTTCAGGCACATAATGTGACAAAAACAACGAAGAGGTACAGATAAAATAGACACAAAGCCAAAGAAATTTATAATAACGACTCGTGCTAAAATTATACGGGTGGTATCTGTAGAAGACCTTGGATGACAAGGCCACGCATGTAATCAACAAAGCAAAGACACAAGAAAGACAGGGATGATATGCATGCATGGTTTGAGTAAGAATGGCATCTATTCAACAAAAATGGCACCCAGTCTGGCTCAGCAAAAGGGGGGGGGGGGGGACACTTGCACAGCCCGCATTGCAGTGCACAATGAGCATGATCTGAGGGCGACTTGTGGATGATCGTCAGATGTGGAACTTTGAAGTTTTGCCTTTTGTCTTAGTTTTAGTTTCGAATTCCCTACTACCACTCCATTTTTATCGCTGGCAGTGTCGGCTTAGAATTGAAGGATATGGCCAATTGTTGGCCGCGGCACTGTAGTAGTTTCAGAGTTGTCACTGTGCGATGATGATGCCCGTTGACCAAAACGTCAGTGACGATCCAAGGAAGTGGACATTGAACTTGCTTCGTGATTATTGTGCTAAAAATGAACTGAAAAATCTGGGCGAATTGCTGATGTTCAAGAAAGGTAACTGCTGTTCAGTGCCTCTCCATATGTTCTAATTTTTCACAGTTTAGCTCTTCATTGATCTCATCCATATCACTCATGTTTCCACTCTTAAAGTTTTGGCTCATTAATGTGCACACTGTGGGAATCATGTCGACTCCGGCCCTGAAAGACCCAACAACTGTTCTGCGACTGACATTGTCGCTGAAAAGTCTCCTCCAACTCTCACGGTGTCTGCTGGTAGTGGCGCAGACGATAAGCCTTACGCGATAACATCGCCTGCTGATGGAGCTTTTCCGGTGGCTGGATGGAGTTCGTTGTCCACTGGTTGACTTCAGTCTGCAGTTTTCTCTACGCGCACGATATGTAAATATTTTTTGGATACTGTAATTTCTGACGGAAAGATGTTGAAGAACTTTAAAGCTCTGGCAGCCACAGACAGCAAGTCTCTCAGACTATTCCAGCAGGGTTTTGCCAAGAAGATCGAAGTTGCTGCACAGGATGATGTTGTTTACTATCGAGCCCAGTGTGAACCGTAAAAGAGGACAGGATCTGCATACAAGTTCAAACTGGCCATTAGCACAAATGCAACTGAGGAGGGTGCTGTAGTTGTACGTATCCTCTTTGCTGAGTGTATGCCTTGCCCTGCTGGGAAAGCTCCAAAGGCCAGTTGTAAGCACTTGGCAGCCTTAATGTTTGCTCTAGAGGAGTTCAGTCGCCTTGGATTCACCAAAGAGAGTTCCACATGCACTGATGTTCTACAGGCTTGGAACAAACCACACTGACGAAAAGCAAAGCCTGTGAAAGCTGGCGAGCTGGATTGGAATAGAAGTGGAAAGACAAAGTGTCGGAAGTGAAGTGCTGCTGAGTTGTTTGGCCCATGTGCGTCAGCAGACCGCGGAAAAGCTGCTGAAGCTGCGCAGACAGTTGTACAGCAAAGCAAACCTGAAAAGTGTGACTTGTGTCTTGTAGCTGGTGACTTTTTGCTAAAGGGACAGGCAGGCTCTGAGTGTGGCAAGCTTACGGTCACTTCAGCCCCAGACCAGGACATGCAGATCTGCCAAAAAGATTTGGCCGAAACACTGGAGGTGGTGTGGAAGGGCCCCTGGTGTCTTTGTCATTGGTGACAATAAAGAAAGCTGTGGAGCTCCTTCTCAGCCAGCAGTTGACAGAAAAGGGGAATGGTATGAAAAGAATGTTGTTATTGATGAGGAGGGAGCTAAGCGGTTACGCGAGCAGACAACCAATCAGGCGCATTGTCAAGCATGGTTTTCTGCCTGTGCTATCTGCATTACTGCTTCATATGTGAAGTATATTTTGCACATGAAGCCGTTGACAAACCCAGTCAAGCTGGTTATAGAGTCGACCAAGCCGATGAGTAGCTTTGGTACTGAAGCAATAGAGTATGGACAGAAAAATTACAGTCTTGCCATTGACATGTACAGTAAAATAATGACACAGTTTTCAGGAACCACTGTTGTTGCAGAGCCTGTGGGTCTTGTAGTACAACCCCAACGCCCATGGCTGGGTGCCAGCCTAGGTGGGGTGATTTCAGCAACAAATGGGCTTGTCAAAATCAAATGCCTGTTTACCTGCAAAGAGGTTTTGTTTAAAGACACTGCTTTGCAAAAGAAGTCAGCCTTTTGCTCGAAGAATACTCCAGCTGGTCTTCCCTTGAAAAGCAACCACACTTACTATTACTAGGTTCAGACACAGCTTTTAGTTGCAGGAGCTGACTACTGTGACTTTGTTGTT
>JAOWAW010146217.1:0-10420 GCA_028565695.1 Nicola tetela | reverse complement strand
ACACACACACACACACACACACACACACACACACACACACACACACACACACACACACACACACACACACACCTCAACTTCTTCGGCATTCAAGTTTTCTTCGCCATCAGACTCCAGATCCTCGCCTTCAGCAGTAGCAGCTGAAGCAGTGCCGTTTTCTGCGTTCGGACTCTCTTGAGGCTGAAAAGCCTCTTCCTGCATTGGTCGTGTTTGCGTGTCCAGCTCCACAGTAGACTTGGGTTGGTCAGAAGATGTCGTGACAGCTGAAGACTGTGTGGCATTTTCCCCTATTAGAATATCTTCAGTCGTGAACAGATTTTCTTCAGTAGTTTGGCTTTGGGGGTCAACTGCTGCAGTCGTTTGGGACTTTGTAGGATGTGCAGACTGACAATTTCTATGTGCGGCCGGAGCTCCTTCCGAGTCCGACTCAGCTGAGAAGTACTGTTCGTCCTCGCTGTCCCTTTGTACAGCTGCCATAAGGCTAATCAATGAGTGAACTAGCTCGGCGCGAACAAGAAATCAATCCTCAACACACTAAACTGCGACAATAAGAAAAGGAACTTTTCTTCCCTGCCGATACGATCGCGATCAGGCAACTAACTCTGAAAGCAGGAAGAGCCTCTCTCTCGTATCGCTCTCGTTGGTTTGTCCCGGTTGCTTCCAGTCTGATAGAGCACGGCCGCAGCCCTGGTACGTAGATCTACCGTACGTATACGTACGCAGCTTCGCGAAAGCGAAGTCGTTACCATAGTGAGCTATTGCTCAACAAAATGGCGATCGATAAATCAAGCGCTAGCTTTGCGGAGCGTGTGCTTACTATACGAGAGTTGAACAAAGCTGTCTGAACATTCTGAACTTCACGTAGCACAGATCAAGATACACCTGCGCCAGCACACATCACGAGCAGCGGTGCGGTGGACGTCCTCTACAAAGAACTGAAACTGCCAAATCCTATTGGTTGGGCCTGCTGCGTCTTTTCGCGCCAGCCCACACCATCTTTGAGTGTATATGTTCAAACACGCTACAAGGTGAGCCACGTCGACGTGTGGACGGGAATATCGTTGCTGCTCTTCCCTGGTGTACTCAGAGCTGAAGGAACCCTTAATTTAGCAGTTCGGGATAGCTCCTTCCTGTATTACAGTGCCCAAGCAAGGTTCACACCATTGTTTCTTTCACTAACAATTTTCAAATTTGCCGAGCACTGACTCGCACCAGTGAAGGACTTTTAAAATGTCTCGCCTCTTTGTAGGAGGCAGTAGCCGCCGCTTCCTGGTATGTAGACTGTTTTCAAACTCCTCCTTGGTGCTGAAGAAGGCTGACAAAAAGGCAACACCGACCCTTATTTGGGGACGGGTCGGCACTACGTTAAAATGTGGAATAGTGGGTGTCCCGAATGTTGGCAAGTCTTCTTTCTTCAACGCTCTAACTCACAGTTCAGCAGCTGCAGAAAACTTTCCATTCTGTACTATTGATCCAAACGAAAGCCGTGTCGTTTTGCCAGACCAGCGGTTTGACCATTTATGTGAACTGTTTTCCCCCAAGAGTCGTGTACCAGCTTACCTTCACGTAACTGACATTGCTGGTTTGGTGAAAGGTGCTCACGAAGGGAAGGGCTTGGGGAATGCTTTTCTCGCTCACATTGGCGCTGTAGATGCGATTTTTCACGTATGCCGGGCATTTGAACATGATCAAGTCACTCACGTGGAGGGTGAAGTGGATCCTGTGAGAGACTTGGAGACGATCTCTGACGAGTTACGGTTAAAGGACTATGCTTATGTAGAGGGTCGCTTGCCCGCTTTGAAAAGAACTTCAGGTGGTCCTGACCCGAAGAAAAAGATTGATTACGAAGTTCTGTCGAGAGTGAATAGACTCTTATCTGAAGAAGGCAGGGACGTACGTTCAATAGAGTGGACAGCCCCTGAAGTTGAGTCACTTAACAGGCATCTTTTCCTGTCTGCCAAACCGGTCATCTACATGATGAACGTCAGTGAAGAGGATTACTTACGCGACCAGTGTGCCTGGACGGACAAAGTGAAGGAGTGGATATCAAAGAACGATCCTGGCGCACCATTGCAGATGTTTAGTGCAGAGTTTGAGAACAAGTTGTTGGGCATGGGGTCAGAAGAGGCTAAGGAGTATGTGAAAGCAATGGGAAAGGGAAGTGTTTTGAGTGAAGTTGCTTGCCTTGGCTTCAGAGCGTTACACCTTCAAACGTTCTTTACAGTGGGCACAGATGAAGTACGTGCTTGGACAATACAGGAAGGGACAAAAGCACCCCAGGCAGCTGGTCGAATACACACTGACTTTGAGAAGGGTTTCATTATTGCGGAGGTGATGAAGTTTGATGAGTTGAAGAAGCATGGCAGTGAAGCAAATGTGAAGAAAGCAGGCCGGCTTATGCAGCTTGGCCGAAACTATGTAGTAGAGGATGGTGACATCATTTACTTCAAGGTCAATACCAAAGCCAGTGGAAAGCGAACATGAAACTATGAATGCACATACATGCAGTTACAGTTATGCAATTGCTTCCAATAATATGGCAAAACTTCTTCCAAACACTTCACATTGACCTTTGTCATAAATGTGATTCTTCTCACTCTTGACAGAGGAAAAGACTTTAGATACACATGAATGTGGTACTGCCACCCAAACTTTTTATAAATTTGTTATGTCTTAAAGGTCAAGGCCAAAAAAATGGCTGAGGATTTCTGTTGCCTGGAAGACATTCAATTCCCTGCCAAGGTTGGTGCAAACTGATTTTTGAAAAGACAAAACTGTGGAATGCTGGAAAACTTCTTCCAAACACTTCACATTGAACTTTGTCAAATTTGTGAATCTTCTCACTCTTGATAGAGGAAAAGACTTCAGATACACTGCCTTGAACACAGTGCTGCCACCCAAACTTTATAAATTTGAAATATCTTAAAGTTCAAGGACAAAAAAATGGCTGTGGATTTCTGTTTCCTTAAAGATATTCGCATGTTCGAATGCATTGGCGGGAAAGTTTCAAGTTTACAGCATTCAAACATTCATCAAGGCATGACATCAGGGTGCTGCAGTACTGCAACATGTACAGTAATACATATAGAACTAAGTTCGAAAGCTGGTTGATGGTCACATATGCATACTGAGTGATAGACTACATTGAAACTGACAGGCACGAGCACCATGGCTGCACCTGCATAACCTGCAGTATATACTGAAGGTCTAAGCAAACACAGCTAGCAATTTTAACAGGTTGTTTTATCACCAAATAGTCTTGATCTGCTCCATTTACTATATACATGTATAGCCCATATAACTCATGACAATTGGGATAATTCATTGGTCATTACCGTGGTCAGAAACATTCAAGAACATTCCCACATTCATGCTGAATCGGGAGAAAGTTTCCATTCGGGGATTTCAACATTCGTTTCAGCCTTAGTGCAGATACTGATCGAACCATGGTTGTTAAATGAGGCCCGTGCATAAACACAAACAAGTACTTGCTACACAACCTGTAATCTGGACAAATTGCACTCATCTACTTTAATCAACAAAATTCTGGCCTCATTTAACTTTTAGTCTTTTTCAGCCCTACACCCAGAGGCTGAAAAATTAATTGACATTGAAAAGTTCTGCTACCCACAATATGATGAAAGGCAGGAAATAAACTCAGGCAGGGCTAAAAGTTCATAGTGAAAAAAGGCCGAAACTTTGTTGATTTACATTATTTCAGTTTTAACTTGGACTTTTAACTTTTTTTAAGTATAGCCATGATAACAAGTCTTAACTGGTTCAGCAGATGCACAAGCACAGGTAACTTACAGCTTCTCAGGTTGCATTTGACAGCAGTCACTGATATACAAGCGCTATAATCATGAGTATGTGTTATAACCGAATGATGCTTGAACAGAGCACCGGAGAAAGTAAGCTCTTCTTGTATCCAATGAAATAGCTACGCTAACCTACATTAAACATAAGAATCAAATAAATGGCAAGGTTGATCACACTAAGTCTGTACCGAGAATGGTCAAATGTTACATGTTCTCTCTGACATGTAGGAAGCGAACCATGGAATGCAAATAGCATAACAAACCATGTACATTCTGTGGTATGGGTTTCAAGTTTACACAGCATGAAATAATTACAAACAGTATCTGTAGATTTTGGACATATGGATATTTTTTAATTAATTAATCACTTAAGTATTCCCAACAGGAGATTGGTAGCACTATGAAAAAGAACACAAGCACACATTCACCTCAGTGCACCTAAACTTTAGTCAACAAAGCAGCAGCAGTTTTTACAGTAGACAGCAAGAGACAATATAACTCACACCCTGGGAAAAAAATGCTTCACGCATAAGAACACAACCAGTAAACCTATGTACAATGTAGTGAAGATTAATCAATGGTCATCTCAAAAAAAAGACTGAAAAGATGGTGCACCAGCTTCAACATGACACCACGTGTAGGCAGGCATGGGGTAAATATGATGATGCAGGTCCTGTATGTACAAATACACAAGAGAGACTTTAATTGCGCAAGACAACCTCCAGCATGCCACCCCGGCCATCTGAGCTGCAATCACGGAACGTCAATCCAAGCTCATGAATGTGGTCAATCACAGCAGGCTGCAGCCTAAGAGAAAGTGAAAAATGTACAAACAGCTTGATTTTTACGAGTTGAATGGTAAATGGAATTACCAGATGGGAAATTTTTGAGAAAAAGAATACCACAAAAGAGAATGCTGGCAGATTAAGCACCATTAGAAAAGCAAAAAAGTGGCATGGCTCTCCCACCTTGGTTGGTAACGAGTTTGTACACTATGATGTCCTGTTCCAGTAATCAAATACACATGCTGCTCACTGTGCTCCAGACTTAAAAAGTAGTCCATACAAGACAGCGCTTCCTGTAAGCAAAGAGAAAACCCAACCAATTGAGCGATGGGAACAACTGGGTATGAGCTAAGCATAATGCCCTGTGATACATTATTTATTGTTGTAAGTGTATGCATTTTTTTCAAAACATCAAGGATTAACTGCAGTGCCAGGCTATCTTACCTGAATATGCAACCCATGCAGATCCAGAACATTTTTGGCGTGCTCCTTGTTACGCAGTTTCACGGTTTCTCTTGCGGCCTAATTGAAGCAGTGAGGGGTGATTAGAATTTCATATATAAATGGACACAGTTGTCTAGACCGCATGAGAACAGCCAAACTGACCTCACACAAAGACAAGCCGTGCCACAACTTGCGCATAGTTCTACATACACAAGTCATCAGTTGTAACTTCTAAGTTATGACTCGCAGTTCACCCCCCAGCAATATTTACCAAACGGTATAGTCTGAAATGCACAGGAAGCGAAACCGCAAAAATCATTTCTGGCATGACTGCAATTTGTCCTTGTATTGCTGTTGTCAAATCATGCACACATCTCAAAATTGGCCTGGGGTAATTCAACCCCGTTTTGCTCAAACTTCAGCATGTCCACACTCATGTCTATGCTCCCTGCCACAATAATGCCCCCAATGAGCTGATCTATTGCAAGGAGCACATTTCTTTGGATTAAGAGTTCCTTTACCTGTTCATTCATAAGCCTCATCTGCCTGTCATGGTAGCGTCCACGTCTTGAAAGATGCTTTGCAGCTGCCTGTTAACAAAAACTGACACTTGCAAAATAAGTAAACCAATCACAGAAATGTATGCTTACAGAAAAGTGTCCCTATGTTGGATCGATCATGACACACCAACCACAAACCTATTATCTAATCTAACAGTTTCCTTACAGAGAAAGAGAGGGAGGATCTAGTTTTGGCAATCTACCCCAGAAAAGGGAAAGGTAAAAAAGGAACTGTTGCTTTTCACAAATTTACATAGAGTATTCAATATGCCCACGCTGTATGGTTATTAAAAGAAACATCAATTACAGTGTCTTCTTTATCTGATCAACTGGCTATTTGCTCACAAGAGCAAAGCAAAAAGAATTACTGCAAAAGCAAGGCTCACCTTATCACCGGCAAAATACGCCTGTGTTGCTTGCTGAAAGTACTTGTTCCGCAGTGACCCATGCTGTAACGCACCGTGCCGTAACTCACTGTACTGATGGCCGACCACATCCCCGGTTGCCACCCAACTAACATAGCCCATTGAACAGCAAAGAAAGGAGACGTCAGCAAAGTTAATGGTAGCATCAAGCCAGGGTGGTACTCCACAGCAACTGAAGTAAGCTTTCAAGGTATGCAAAGGAAACACATACCAATATTACCTCACATGTGCTGCTTTTCTTCCAAATGTACTTCTGCCTGATGCTCCTCCCCCCGACAAAGACTTGGATGTCTCTTTCATTGTGACTGGCATTCCCTTGAAATAGTATTTTAAGAAAATACTCAAAAGACAAGTACTAGTACCAGTTGTTTACTTGATTTACCATAGGCTTAGAGTGTATAGCGATTTTGAACCTGTTGTGTAATGTATCACAGGAAACACATTACTCTCTACCAGGAATTCAAATATGAAACATATTTCAGAAAATCCGAACACACTCTGATTGAAGAAAATGATTGCTACATTACAAACACTGAAACGAATGCATAGTATGCAGTGTTTACAGTGCCGGATATCAACATGCCTTTCCACTGTCCAATGTGAAACGACTCCAGCAAGCCAAATACTGATAGCTATTTGGGACAAAATCTACATCAGACTCATAGTTAGCCACATATTAGTACCCTCTTCACAAGGTCATTGAACATAGGTTTGTCAGCACTGCCATATGCAGCTTGTGTCTCTCGAGTTTTCTGCAGGGAGACATACACACATATACACAGACAAGCAGGTAGCCAGGCAGATAGAGAGACAGACAGACAGACAGACATACACACACACACACACACACACACACACACACACACACACACACACACACACACACACAAACAAATAAGAAGCAAAATATTATTCAATGAGCCAGCTTGCTGACTAACACCACAGCCAGCCAACCTGCTTGACTCATTGAAAACTGATAAGAACACCACCACTGTTCTCATTCTTACTTGGCATGTAGACAACTCAGGGAAGTCATCTGGCCCAAGAGCAACATCTTCTCTGTCTTGTTGCACAGCACTGCTATCCTTTTGAAACCTGAGCAGCCACACAATTGTGCACATGAATCTCCAACTGCTTTGCGTGAAATCATCAAATCCAATGATCTACATGCCTCAAACAATAAGCAACACTTTCCATTGTTAGTTTCAAGCCACTGCAGGCACTTACTTGTGCATGAAAGGGCAGCTAGCACCCTTCAGACATCCACCAGCTGCCCAGTAACGGCATGTGATCAGTGACATGTCATGCGAAAAGCTGATGCCAACAGACAAGAATTCAAAACCAAAAAGAACCATGACAGTGATCAGAAATGGTTAGGTGAAAGAGAAAAGAAACTAGTACACTAGGAAAAACCTAACCTACTTTGGTGTTAGTAAATTCATGCTTTGCATAAAGCAGTGCGTGATGTGAACACCACTAAATTATGTGATAGCTCACAGTGAGGATAACCAGAGAAGTGACTGGGTATAGAAGAGAGGGCATCTCCGATAGCAATGGTTTTTCTTGCCTTTAAACTTAAAAAAACAAGCAATGGACGAGAGCAAGAGCTGACAGCGGCCCTCACAAAGCACAATAATGTGCATGGAGGTCAGCACAGCCAAATCTTAATCGTAAATACCATCAGCAGATGTTTAACCTTCAGGACAAGAAATTATAGAACCGGTTGGGTTGTCTGCAGGAGCAACCTTCCTCAGAAAAAGCCATTGATGACATCACCATATAAGTGAGCTTACCTACAGTCTGCCCGCAAACATGAGCCGGACAGAAAGAAGATGCATGGTCGCTGACCAGAATCAGATGCAGTACCATTAGTCTGATGTGCACGCTTTGCTAAATCATCTTTATTGAACAGAGACAAAAGCATGTTTTCTTCCTTTAGTGTGATGCCTGCGCTGTTCATGTAATCCATGTTTCCAGATTTCGCCTCAAACAACTCAAAGTCAGTGTCAGCATACACAAAACCTTCATCTGCTCCAGCAAGGTCCTCATGTGCAAGCCATTCTGCAAACTCTCCAGTAATTTCTGGATAGAGTTCCTTTGCAGTGTACCAGCTATTCTCTGGTAAGGAAGCCTCCTGCTGATCTTGTACATTCTCCTCCCAGTGACTAAGTAGAGGATATTGCTCATGCTGCAGATGCCTTGAATCATGTGTCTGAGAGTGATCACCACCAACTGGAGAATCCTCAGTCAAATTTCCTTTCTCAATAGCAGTTTCAAACAGTTTTCTTCCTTCCTCCAGGGTCAAAGTGTTCTCAGCTGAGCGGCATTCAGCCTTGTCCTCTTCACACAGTGAACATGCACTCTCTTCAGTGTCTAAAAGACTGTCATGGCAGCTATCAGATGTGAGATTGTCCCATAGTTCTTCAATGGTCTTTTGCGCTCCTTCAGCCTTAATATAGAGTGGCATGTTTCGGATAAAAAAGTAGGCAGGCAGAATAGCACAATGACAAACCAGGAAAATCAATACAGATATAGTGAAAACGAAACACACAGACTGTCTGAGGCACAACCACAAATGCATTCAATGTTGTGCTTTAAAAAAATGGGTGGGCTTTATCGTATACTTCATCAGATATCTATGTTTTCTTGCATGTTTTCGGTGGACAAAGGCCTGTGCAAAGACGATTAGGTGATCAACTGATGAAGTTTTTGTACATGTACTTTAATTTTCATCTGCTTCAAGAAACAGTTCGTCTTTGTGAACCACACTCTGGCAGTCGACTCAACGTCATGTTTGCTGCTGGAGAAACAATTTTCTGTCCGTGTGATCACAGCATCATGCACGTACTCCCGCAAGAAATGGGTAGGAAAACTGGGCTTGAGAAGACATGTATAGCAGCTAGCAGCCCTTTTTTTTTATCATGTATCATCATCTAATATATATTTTCGTCCGTGTCTGTGTGTGTGCGTCTGTCTGTAACGCATGCATTCAAAAACGACCGAACCGATTCGCACCACACTTATCCGAGATCGTTCCTCAACATCTCGGACGTGTCATGATCGTATCGACGACTTTCTTACCTCCCTCGAAAACCCCGAAATCGGCCTTTCAAAGGCCGACGAGCGCATGTTCCCATGGCCAACGTCGACTCCAGCGCTTCATCATGATAGACCTTGAACCACGTTGTCACTGCTACATGTAGACAATGTGTGACAGCCAATGGGCGCGAAAACTGCAACAATGTCGCAGTGCTGCATATATGCTGCCGCAGCTGGGCGCTGGGCGCAGAAACTGCAACAATGCATATGCCGCAGTGCTGCATGCTGCCGCAGCTGTGATCTCGCACCACACATCCTAAACAAATGTGCCGCTCATATTAATACGGTTCAGCGCATGTTTGCCAACTTTCCCAAATGTATAATGTAGGGCATGGGCGCGAATGCTGCGGCTTGCACTAAGTCTTGAGTGTAGGGAACAAAGGCAAGCTCGCCTTGAAGCAGATCGTGAAAGCACTGCGCTTGCACGAAGCCTCGAGTGTGGCAGGGGAACAAAGGCGAGCTCGCCTGGAACGGCGTGCTGAAAGAGCAATTGCACGACCAACGGAAGGTAGATGGAATAATGCAGCGTTTCACTACGACTGTTCACTTTCCTATGATAGTCATCCTGACCTCATAATCGGGTAACTATGCTATTATGTGTACGATCCACATTGAATGATCCGTGCGAAGCACGGGTAGCTATGCTAGTCTACAATATTTTCAATCAAATCAGATTTCATGTGATCTGGTGATAAAAGCTGCCGTCAGCGAAACCATGAAAATTGTTATGCCCCCTGAACCGTTTCTATCTGTTACAAAAGTTTCTTCTTTAGTGCCATGACTGTAACGTCCAACCTGTCCACTGTATGAAGCGAATGAAAATAATAGTAGTCTACCCACCATCAGCTTACGTCATTGCATGCAGACACTAAGAACTCCACCGCTGCATCCACAGACGACTCTTGATCGCCCTCGTCGTGTACTGCATCGCACAACATACCAAGCAGGTAGTCACCGAAAACTTCTTCGTCCACTTGAAGCTCAGACAAGCGCCTCTTGAGCTGCCTCAAAGCAGCTGCTCTCCGGTGATTGCCTACAGCAGGCATCGCTGCGATACAATACAGGGCCCAGGACTCCCAGGAGACAAGTTGAGCAGCGAGCACACAGAGGGCAGAGCTGGGTAAAGCAAGCCCGGCTGGGCTAGCCTAGCCTGAGCAAGACACGCAACTTGGGGGAAAGGTGCGTCTGTAGACGGTTATATTAGTTGACTACACAGCACTAAGGAGTTGTAATTGCCGAGCGAGCGAAGCGAGCGAGGTTTATGATCGTCGCCGTGTGAATAGCCCCCC
>JAOWAW010146184.1:0-10421 GCA_028565695.1 Nicola tetela | reverse complement strand
CCCCAATCAGCTTCTTCATCTCCTGCAGTTGAGGATCCTCTGATGTGGCTGACTTAATTTGACTTAATTTTAGTCTGTGTAATGTCTGAAACATTCACAAAACTGGATTGGCTGAGTGCTGCAAATGCCTGTGTAAATTGCATGTGTTATTTTGTAGTTTGCATCCTTTAATAGGCGCACACGCGACAAAAAAAATCAGCTATATACATTTCTGTTCCAGGCTTGTAGAGGACGTTCAGATCAAAACGCTGTAATCTGAGCATCATCCTTTGTAGCCATTTCGGTGCTGTTAGAAGGCTCTTTGCTAGAATGATTGGTAGCAGTTTGTGATCTGTCTCTGCAATGATAATGACCTTCCCCAGAAGTTAGCACTGAAACTTTTCACAGCCAAATACAATCGCCAAACACTCCCTCTCAATTTGCGCGTAGTGCCGCTCTGTTTCTGACAGAGTACGCGATGTGAAGGCGACCGCTTCCTCACCTTGAAGTAATGTCGCTCCCAAGCCGTACTCACTAGGGTCACACTGGAGAACAATAGGCTTTGTCTCAGCATAATACTTCAGCTCTGTGCTCTTCATGATTGTCAGCTGATTACCCCTCAGTGCGGTTTTCTGCGATGACTACCACATCCATTTGGCATCCTTTGCGAGAATCTGTCCTAACGCAGCTGCCTTTTCTGCCAGCTGCGGGATAAAGCGCATCATGTAGTTGGCAAGGCCCAAAACCACTACACTGCTTTTTGTCTTTCGGGGTTGGCATTTCTGCAATTGCTTTCACTTTCTCGGAGTCCGGTCGCAGAGCGGTTGAGCTGAATAGATGGCCGCAGTATGCCACACTTTGCACGGGTTTCTCGAAGGTTTTCATCACGGCTGAATTTCGCCTCTTCAAGCGTTTCTTCGTCGCCGTATATCAACACATTGTCTGCGATACATAAGACTCCCTCCTATCCTTCCAGTGCGTCGTGTAGACGTCTCTGAAACTCGTCCGGAGCGGTGCTGATTCCGAATGGCATGCGCAGCCAGGGGTAACGTCCACACGGAGTCCAAAAGGCTGTTAAGTAACTACTTTCCTCATCCAATGTCACCTGCCAGAATCCGTCCTTGGCATTCAACTTGGAAAACACATTTGCTCTACCCAGTCGAGGAATGAGGTGTGACTTGGCATTTGATATTTGGCTCTCTTCAGTACCCGGCTAAGGTCTTTCGGATCAAGGCAAATGCGGGTCTTACTCCGCGTTTGAACAACGACATACTTGAAATCCAACCTGTCAGTTGTCTGTCTTTTGTAATTACCCCGTCTCTGTCCATCCGTCTGATCCGACCCACCACCTGTGGCTTGATTTGAACTTGAATCAGTTTTCCTCGGCGTGTGGGCAGGTCGGACTGAATTGTCAATGTACAGGTGACAGTCACCTGGTAATCGCCCAAGCCCCTCCGAATTTTGAAGACATCATTAAATTCCTCGAGTAGCTGCTGCTTGGTCGGTGTTCCGTCATTCAGTTGTACCTGATGAATGGGTGCCTGAACTGACACAAGTTTTAGCCGTTCGCAAGTCTTCGCTGATTAAAGCGGTGGTTGGTCCGTACCTTTCACCAACATACAAGACAAGCCGCGCCGGCCGTTTGCATTAGCGTTTAGGGGTGCACGCACTTCTACCTGCACCTCTCTGACTGGGCGGTTGAGAGTCCCGTCATAGAACCGTAGCTGCGTGCTAGTTCCTGTGATTTGAGGTGAGTCGCTCAGTTTCTTCAGAGTCGCTTTTGTCATGACGTTACACGTCGCGCCCCTGTCAAGCTGCTTAACGAGTTGTCTCCAACTCCCACGCTGAACGCGCGCGTTAACATCAACGAGCCACTTCCGACCAGCTTTTGTAGCAGCGGTTCCAATTGCTCGACGGCGAGCGTGTCTTCGCTCGAGACCTCGTCGCTTTCGTAGCTGTCGTGTGCTTCAAGCGCGTGTAGTCGACGTTCGTTTGCCGACGAATTAGACCGTCGGCAGACTCCCGAGAAGTGGTTTTGCGTGCTGCACTTATGGCACTCCTTTCCAACTGCAGGACAGTTAGTTACCTTGGTCGTGGACGCTTCCGCAGCGCGTACATGGTGGTTGTCCCGCTTGCTGCGAACGCGCTGATGAAGTTCTTGTTCGTGACGCTGGTTTCACATGATGCACTTCAAGACCGTTTCTAGCAGACTCTTCTTCTGCTATCTCCCTGGTCTCTTCGTCCGCTGCTTCTGCTGCTTTGCAGAGATCGATTGCCTTTTGCAGGTCTAGCACCTTGTAGTCTGCTCTTAGCAACTGCCCTAGGCCTCGCGCTCCAGCATAATTTATTCCTGTGACAAGACGGTCGCCAATTAGTCTGTCCGGCAAGCTTCCAAAGTGGCACGACAGCTTTCTGAACGCTTCCACATATTCTTGTATACCGTACGGTACTTTCGCCCTTTTGTTGTTGTCTCGTGTTGAACCTGTAGCTTTCGTATATTATGTGCCGTCTAGGTTTAAACTGACCTTCCAAAGCGTCCAGGATAGCTTGAGGTTTCTTCTTGTCGGCTTCTGATAGACCCACCTGTCTCAAAGCTCGCATACTTTCCCGGCCCATGAGGCCTTGAGCGTTGCCGCCTGAATGGCGTCATCCTTCGACGCAAGACCAGATGCAAGTTCGTATTTTTGCGATTGCTCGCGGAAATTTTTCCAGTTGTCCCCAGTATTTCCTGCTGCGCCAAAGGGCTCTGGCGCTGAAATCGTTACGATGGCGATTTTCAAAATTATTTCTTGGTACAAAGAGTCAAGTCCATTCAGTCTGACACCATGCTTCAAGAGCTTTATTGAAGACAAGCAAATAGCCGCAGGACCGGCTGTTAAATAGACAACTTTATCCAACAGATGTACAACACTTAAACAGGTGTTATTTACAGCATAACACTTATAGCAGGTGTTGGTAGTGATGACTAACACATTAGGTGACATCCCTAACCACAAATTTCATGCCTATCATGCCTCTTTCCTCTACACATGTACGAGTTTCCTGTACTCTTTCTACATCCTACAATCTGTACTTCTTTGTTCAGTGGAGACCTCCTCGATCAGAACCCTCGGTCCTGTTTGGGCAATCCAAAAATAATAATAATAATAATAATAATAATAATAATAATAATAATAACAACAATAATAATAATAATAATAATAATAATAATAATAATAGTAATAACAGATATGAAATCGCTTTGGACTTGCTTGCGTCCATAAAAAAAGATTTTTTACCGCGGCACAACTTTTGCTGTCAGACCTATTCGGTCTTGCGCTGTTGCCGACATTGCCGAAAGATTCAGGAAGAGATCCTGTTACATTGGTAGCAGAGGATGGTTAGGGTAGTAGAGGAAATGTGTCGGATTTCAAGCAGGAAGCAGAAAGGGACGTGGTGATCAGTGGAGGGGGAGGTAGTCCAACTGAGTTTTAAACGACGGCAACAGCTTGTGGCTCTTAACTAATGACGTCGTGCCGCGCTGGTCAAGTGGTTAATGCGCAGGAGACCTGAGACCTGGGTTCGATTCCCGTCCTCCGCTGTTGAAAAGCTAACGAAACGACACAGGAAAAGATCATGTTACACCGGGAGGGAAAATTTTCCAGAAAGGTTTTTTCTTAATTCATGCGCACAAATATAAAATATACAACCCGACGCGGGGACGATTACGATGCGGTAATACCTCGTATACCTGCGAGAGATTTCTTACTATGTAAACAACAACTCAACATAATTTCGTCAGAGAATATAATATTCTCTGACTGGCATTACATTGTGGCCTTTCATTCCTGACAGGGATACGAAGCCATCCGCTGCATTCATCCGAGTCATCCACGATTTACATGGGCTAGAATCGGTTGCTCGACTTCGACTAGGTATTGTTGGTTGCTTCTTCCGTGGCTCTACAGTTGGTGGAAGAATCTGCCGTACTCACGAAAGTGCTATCTCCATCGAGGACAGCAGCACAGATGTATCAATCTCCTATTCCAACTTTACAAATCTTGCTGCTGAGAGAGGCAGCGCTGTTAGGGTGAGCTCTCAAAGGTGATGGGTGCTAAGGCCTTGCGGCGTATCGTCTGAGCATGGCTTTTCGTGGGAAGGGATGAGATCTTATTGTGGATGTGATTACGCACTTTAGTTTTCTCCTTTCGACTTTCCGTGTATTGAGGTGGGAAGTCCTAACAGTCAGATTTCACCCAGTCACTTGGTTTATGTCCAAGTCTTCATCAAAATTCACACTTGTTTGCTACGCAATGCCTATAGCTAATTATAGTAAGGTTTACAATGAGCTGATTTCGAAACTGATGTGTAACTGTGTCCGTTTCAGAGTGTATCTGACTATCATGGACGAATACTTCTGCAGCACTTGGAATTTCTGAACAATGGACATCTGCAGTTCACAGCGGAGGGGGGAGCGTTGTGGATCAACGTTAACGCAATGTGGGCTGCAGGTGGGGGAAAGAACAATGTCAGAATTGACAATATCAAGTTCGTAAGATGCTCAGCAATTGCTGGCGCAGCTGTCTTTATTGGTCCACCTTTAGTGCCGTTCAATGTTTTCCTTGCTGAAGGAATACTAATGCAAAACGTGAGTGTAAAATATTCTACTTCTGTCAACGGTGGGGCAATTCATGTCAGTCAGACTCGTATGAGTTTGCGGGATAGGTAAGTTACCTTCCTCATGTGTCACTTTGCCGCTAGGCTCTGCTTAACATGATCAGCAACAAGTGTTTTTTATTGAGAAATATTATTTTTGTCCTAGCCATCCATCTTCGATATAAGTGACGAGCTTGACGCGGATAGCACACAAGTACACCGTTAAAAAGGCGTAGAAAACGTGGTTACGGTGGCATGGCCATACGATGAAATCCCAACAAGAGGAAATAGAAAATGATTTGCGTGTATTTGCACTCACTAGTCATTTGGCATGTATAAAGCTTGAAAAAGAGGAGAGATGAAATCAAATCCACCACTCAGAGTAACCTAAGCTTACTGAATGACATGAAACAAAAACTACCACTCCTATTAATCGGTCTTGGTTATTAATTTGACAAATATGGGGATGGAATAGTAAGAAGTGGCAGTTATATGCTTAAATGGATTAGATCAAGAGCGAAAGAGGGCATAAGAATGAAGACTAAGAAGGCGAGAAAGTTTGCAGCGTAGCTACAAGCCATCGACTCAAGAGTTACATTTTGAGTTTCTAAGGGAAACTGACGTAGAAAACTGTGTTTCAGTGCATACATTTTCTAAAATAGAAAGGGTGAATCCGGTGAGAAATCAGGGAACTAATTAAAGACGTTTAGCAATGCGGTTTCCAAAGGCAAGCGGGAAAACATTTGGTTGACAAGGAAGAGTAAGGGTGATTGCAAAGATTGCTGCAGAGTCGGAAGAATGCGAGACGGTTTGTGTCAATTGGGAGGGTGATGTGCGTGCAGAATCTCAATCCTGATCACCATCGTTATTGAAACATTCACTTTTTCGCAATGCTTCATTCATGGCTGGCCCTTCAGCAATTGTCGTATTTACTTGCAACATACATGGGTGCCTACTTATTGGTGCCCAGCTGCTCCTGGCAAGACTAAGACTTTCACGGTTGAATATTTGTATGGTACACTAGGATTAAATAGGGGCCCTCTGTCAATAACCTAGAATCACTTACTCTCCACATACAATTCTCTAGCCCCAGACAAGCCCCTCAGTCTCTTATTGGGTACTGGTCTTGCCAACATGGCAAATATTTCCATAGAAAACTAAAATTTAATAATTAGTTGCTTTTTGCGAAAGTAGAATGTAAATACTGGGTTACAGATTCATTCTTTGCAGGTATTTGTACATAAACGTAGTTACTCTGATCTCATCTAACAGTTTCAACTGATGAAGCCAACACGAAGATTGGTGAAACACCTCATTTAAAAACCTGTTCGACCGGTGGGTGAGGGAATATTATAAGACAATGAGGACCCAATCAGGATCTTTGAAAAGTAAATGTATTCAGGTTCTTAGCAATACTCCTTTGGTGAATTGTAGAGGAAAACGCTTTCGATTGTTTTATTAAATTTCTATATGTCAGCATCTTTCAAAGCATCAGGGGCTCAGCAATTGACCTTGCCAGCAGTAGGCTTGCTCTTGGTGGCACGGTGCACTTTCTGAAGAACGAAGCACTGAATGGTGGTGCAATTAAAGTCAGATCACTGAGCCAGGTAAGTGATACAAACGAAACGCTTCCAGCAGGTAAGAAGCTTTTTCAAAGTACTTACATTATCACAGACTTGTGAGCATTTTGCTGCTCTATGTATGACCCCGATATAGTAGCTTAAGCAAAGATTGTTTTCTCAATACGCTTAACATTCAAAGCTGAATGTTGTTTCATTTTGCTATACATTTAAGCTGGTTCTTTCACTGCTCATTTTCCCTTTAGAACACAGAGTCTTAGGAAGGAAATATGCACACCATTGTAGACAGAACATTGAGGTTCTTTATGTTGAATTTCGTAGTGTGAGAGGAATGGTTATGTCGCAGTAGTCAGCTGCCAAGAAGTAGAGACTGCAAGGCACTTATGCAAAACTCAATCACCATTTGGTCAGCCTTCTGAACTGCGTGGCCCAAAGTTCTAGATCTAGAATTGCTGGGAAGTCACGAGTGTGGAAACTTGTACCACATACTTTGAAGACCGGACCTAAAAACAGTGGATGTTTTGTCTTTGGGCTAGTTTGAATTGTTAGTGCCGTAGGCCTTGTGACTGATTGTCATGTTTAATAATTTAAGTTGATGTAAGTGTAGCCAAAAGCTGCAAAGTGTTCTGTAGTTGGCCTTTTAACAAAGTGTAAAGTGTTGCCCATAAAAAGAAAATGAATCCGTGTAGTTATAATAACACCATGGTCTTGTCATAATTTTGAGCCTAAAAAGGCGTTCTTATCTTAAACTTACTCTTGGAATAATCTCCACCACATACCATTCTCTAATTCTTTTGCCCACACTCCAGGTCAGATTGCAGCATCCTTCATCCACGTCTGACATCATTTTCTATGGCAATCGAGCCAAAGAGAGAGGCGGAGCAATTTATGTTGACACCTATTCAGTTGCTGGCATACAGAGCAGCACTAAAGATTACTGTTCAATTCAATTTCTTAACTCTGATGGAAATTCTACTGCACGAGTACGGAATTTTATGCCAAGCTTCATTTATTATTTTCATGATGGAGCTTCTGAACCACCCCTCCCCAGATTTATTTGTGTGCATAATTCACTGGCTCTCTAAAGTGAGATGGATGGTAGACAGATCACTGTGCACACTCAGACTGTCGTTTTCAAAATTAAGTAGGTTTGAAGAATTCAAGTCAGTCTTTTAGGATAACAACTACAACTAGAAGCGAGCCACAGTCTGGTTTCATTATTGCCATTTGCCAAAGAAAAGCAACTAGTACTTGAGAAGGACATGCAGCAACTCCTCTTCCGCAGTTTGTAAATTCTACGCCTTTTTTACTGCAACTGGTTTCTGAAGCAAACTAACCTCACTGCAAGTCAGCAGAGTGGGGTATCCATAAAGGTACCTAAACCCTAGAAGCTAAGCAAAAGAATCTGAACGATGTTGGTCACTGATTGAACCAGGAGCAAAGAGTCACATATTGATTTTTTACAGTTAATTGTGTGTTTTTGCTGCAGATTCTCTTCAGTGACAATGCAGCTGCCATACAGGGAGACGACGTGTACATTTACACATTGAAGATGTGTAGAAACTTAAAGTTGCAAACACCAGAGAAGGTGACCAATGCCGCGATGGCTGGAGCCCAAAGTCAAGATGTGCAATGGCATAAGTTGGCAGCCACAAGCACAATCTTCAATTATCTAATATTTGATGGAGCAGAAACTCTATGCCTAAAACATGTGGGGGATATCCCCTGGCTTTTAAAGGATTGCAATTTCTCCACAATTAAAGATCTATTTCAGTAAGTGAAAAGCCGAAATAGGGCCAGACTAAAACTTGAGGACTTTTTTTATGGATGTGTAAAGCAGCAGTTTCGGACCAAAAAGTAAAAACAGTTGGCCGTCATAAGCAATAGGTTGCTGCAAAAATTTTCATAATAATGCGAAATTCCATTGTCTCTGTTTAAGGTTTGGTGATGAATCTCGTGAGGTAAGGACACTACACAAACTCCTTGAAAAGCAAGGAAATGCTGGAGTGTATTATGCCCGCAAACTACCTCCCCTTGACATCTTTAAGCCATGGAATAGCAGCCTTGTGCCCACAGAAGCTGATCTTTCGCAGACAGTTGCAACTGACAAACTGCCACTATATTATGAGCCAAAGACATTGATAATGATTAAAGATATTGCTGGGATTAAACTTTACCCTTCCCCTGGCGAGGAGCTTCCACTAACAATTAGAGGCCTGGATCAAGCAAGAAACGAAATACCAACAGCTATTGCTTTGCAGGTAAGACAGATACAAGAATTACTAAAAGCTTATGGTACTTCCCCAGGATTTGCCCAACATTGTGTGTTTGATGATGAGTGTGTAGGTTTTCAATTGTATTCACAAAGGCATTACTGTGGAATGCAGATTATAGTAGTGTACAGGTTAAAGGACCCCTCCTCTAGATCTTTGGCTAATTATATTACTGCTGTAGTGAGTCTTTACTTCTGCTGAAATAATCCAGAGCATGGCACAATTTTACTGAACTACAAGGTTGGATATTCCTTTGTTTTTCAGATTATTCCGACAGCAAAGACCACAAACAGCACACCAAGGTTATGCTTTCAAGGGCAGTGTCAAGGTGCAGATTTTGTCTTCAGCGGGAATCGTAAAATATTTGGGCTAGCAATTGAGGGACCCATTGGCAGTGAGGGTCTCCTGCGAGTGAAGTCACTTGGGGACCGAGACACAGATCACATCTCTCTTAGTATCCCCTTTCAGCTTTCTTCATGTCCTTTAGGATTCTTTTTGCTTCAGAAAAGCAGCATTGGCAAGGCAAGTTCTTTTTGGTAGTAATTTGTTGCTTCACAATGATATTATCTCTTATTCCCAAGGAGGATTCAGGTTCCCACCATGAATATTGGTGAATCATTATCTCAGGATCACAACTTTTAGCACCAACAAAAGGCCTATCATCTTGGTTCTGTTTAAACAAGTTTTAGACAAATTGGTCGAGGCATTAACACAAAGATGTGTCAGTAGGTGAAGCGATGGAGAAAATTGGTGTGTAAGATAAATGTTTGCTAAACCTCTCAGTGTCTGAGACACATCACAGAGGAAAGATTCATTACTTACATTAGCCCACATCTAACTTTAAGCCCTGAGTTATATGCAAGGTTCAAGTTATGAACTCTTAGCAAGATGGTTTGTGTCGTTTGTCAAACAGGGACAGTGTATTACTGTCATTAGGGTGAAACATTGCTCATTTTGGGATACAATTTTGAACTCAGCCCAAATTTGATGACAAATTATGGCAAAACAAAAGGCAAAATGGTTATATGCTTTGCATGCAATTGCCAGATTCCCATTTTTCGCCAATAGAAGGCATTTGGATTGCACAGCCTTACCTTGTGCTATAAAATGGGCTCCCTGGAAATAAGTGAAACCTCCCAATTAATTTTTTAGAACTCAGGTTAATTCCTACCAAACCCAGGCAGGCTCACTTAGAGAGTTAGCATCAGAATGGATATGAACCTGCAGTCAAATACTGTGTGTTTATCAGCAGTGCACTTAAGGTGTGTGTGGTTACATTACAATGCAATGTAGAGAACAAAACATTAAAGAAACTGCTATCTTCTACAGCATAAGACAGCCATCATGATCTTCTCCAGTTGCAGTGTGTTATTGTGCTGAGTAAATGGAACTACACGGAAATTGGTCCAAATACATTTCACGAAAGAGATAAGGAACATTAAGATGCACAGAAGACTACAGAAATTCTGTTTATGAAGTCTGCGATTCTATTCATATGGAGTTGTTCCATACCAGATTCATGCACCACTTTGGTGAATACATTCAGCGAGGAGAATGATTTCCTTCTACTGAGATACTTTACTATGCATGTTTTGCAATGCTGATCACTGTTTTGGTATGTTGATTCTAACCACAGTGTCATTGTCAGAAAAACGCCGCGGTCAAGGAATGCATTCAAGGCAAAAAGGTAGGATTGTGAAAAAATGGGATTCTTGAAAATTCAGAAGTATTACTTTATCCTACAGCAATAATCATGTCAAACACACACTGGCACACTCACAGACACAGATGCAGACACACACACACCCACAGACAAATGAACATATTGTCTTATCATGTGACAATAGTATGTATGCCTGCATTGACAGCTTCAGGTGGAGCGAGGAATGTGGATCGGTAGTCTACCTCAAAAACAGATCAACAACCTCAATGACAGTTTTGGTATGCAAGGGAA
>JAOWAW010146183.1:0-21185 GCA_028565695.1 Nicola tetela | reverse complement strand
GGGGGGGGTTAATCGAGGACGACGTATATTCGAGGGCGGTGTTTAATAAAATCGATCTATTTTACAAGGTGCGGAAAAGTCTAGAACTGTTTATTTCCACTGTATGTAGCTGTGAAGGCCAGCACCAAGGCCAGATCCGGTGGTGTCTAGCGCGCGTTTGTGTCGAATGGCTACCGGAAATGATTGTTTGCATGTAATTGCCGGCACCGAAAACGTTATTTATCAGATCAAGTGCGGTGTAGCGAGGTGTAACCACATCTTTTTGCAACATCCTTGCTTCTGAGATCTATCACTGTCTCGTCAATTCCTGAACTGCATGTTTACTTTTGAAATACTGTACCTAACATACCGGTATCGAAATATCGATTGTGTCAGCGCTCTCAAAGACGTACCGCACAGAATTGACATAGGACGTCGAACTATCGCCGCGATGGTTATTCAAGGGCGGCAATTTTTCGAAGGCAGGTATTACTCGAGGAAAAGTGTATGTGTATGTTTTGGTATGTGTGTGTATTGGGATGTGTATATGAATTTGTATGTGTTCATTTATTAGTATTATTTGTACATGTAACGGTATGTGCATATATTGGTATGTGTGTATGCATTGGTATGCGTGTTCATGTATTGGTATACATGTATGTGTATGTATTAGTTTGTGTGTGTGCGTGCGTGCGTGCGTGTGTGTTCATATTTTTGTATTGATGTATGTAATGGTATGTATGTATTACAGTATGTGTTTATGTATTGAAATGTGTGTTCATGTATTGGTATGTGTTGTCATGCAGTGGTATTTGTGTCCAACTGCTATGGTGTGTTCAAGTATAGGTATGAGTGTTTTTGTTCAAATTTTATGTTTGGGTATGTGTGTAGGAATTGGGATGAGTGTATGCCTGTGTGTTCATTTACTAATTTACTTGTTCAAGTATTGGTATGTGTGTATACATAGGTATTTGTGTTTTAATTGATATTTGTGTAGGTGCTGCTACTGTATGTGTGTATGTAATGCTATGGGTCTACGTATTTTCAGGTGTGTATGCATTGGTATCTGTGTATGTATTGGTATGTGTGTGTTCATGCATTGGTATGTGTGCATCTCCTTGTATATGTGAATGTATTACTATGTCTGCATTTGTTAATATGTGTCTTCATGTATTGGTATATTCTGATGTATGTGTTCAAGTATTTGGTATGTGTATTTGTATTGCTGCATATACTGGTATATGTAGGAAATGTGTGTCTGTATTGGCATGTGTAGATGTATTGGTATATGGGGTCTTTTATTGATCACTGTCCTGATGGACTTGTATGTGTGTAGGAAATTGTCTGAGTGTATGCATTCATATGTGTTTTCATGTATTGGAATGTGTGTATGTATTTGTATATTTGTATGTATTGATATGTGTGTATGTATTGGTATGTGTGTATGTATTGGTATACATGTATGTGTATGTATTGGTATATGTGTATGTATTGGTATGTGTGTATGTATTGGTATACATGTATGTGTATGTATTGGTATATGTGTATGTATTGGTATGTGTGTATGTATCGGTATGTGTGTATGTATTGGTATGTGTGTATGTATTGATGTGTGTATGTCTTGGTATGTGTGTATGTATTAGTATGTGTGTATGTATTAGTATGTGTGTACGTATTGGTATGTGTGTGTATATCTTGGTATGAGTTTATCTCTGTGGGTAATGTCATCAATTCTGCTACGGGTCGGGCCACACATGTCAGAATTGTTTGCGCTTTCTTCCTTGCCTGTGTCGGAATGTTTCCCCTGGGCTGTCCGGTTTCCTTCCTCTCAAATTGATATTGAAGAATTCACCCTGAGCACGCCAAGCAGCTTTGCGGCAGGTTTTTCCTCTACTGCCAAACTTGGCATTGCTGCAGGGTGAGCCCAGTTGCTTGGGTGGGATGGGTCGTGGTTGTGCATGCAAATCCCTGTGTCTGTGATGAATTGTGATGGCAATGCCAGTGGTGGGAGCTGGTCTTCCATGGCACAGCTCACCCTAATCGGTGAGTAGTTTAAAATATAAAAAAAGAGGTATGTGTGTATGTATTGGTAAGTGGGCATGTGTTAGTATGTGTGTATATATTGGTATGTGTACATGTGTATGTATCCCAAAAGAAGTCACACTGGTCAAAATCATTTCCACAGTAGTTCACTTTTACCAGCAAAACAATTTTACTTTTTTTATGATGTTTTGTTCCAATCTGCCTGGAGCTTCTTCAGGCCCACTCTATTATCCCGCCGCCATCTCAAGTTGGTTCTCCTTGCATACAAAATATATACAAGAACAGCACCGAGTCACCTGCTATCTGTCACTCTGCCTCTCTATCAGTCATCAACACTTCTTCGTCATGAACGCGTCTTTAAGATCCCTCCAGCTCACACTGATGCCCACCTCCATTTGCCAATTCTACAGTCATGCCATCTGTTCAATAGTCTTCCACAGTCTATTCACAATTCTCCCACTTATGCCACTTTTAAATCTCTTGCTTCAAATGCCATACTTATCTGTAAATGCCACTGCTCAACTCACATTCTCCATTAGCCACGCCCAACATTCTCCTCAGTTGTGCCCACTACTCTTCACCCTCTTTCTTTCTTTCTTTTCCGATTTAGTTCTTTCAAATTTTATTTTATTTTATTTCATCCAGCATTGACTCTTTAATTGCACCCTCGCCCTTTGTTATCTATATTAGTTGAAGTCCTCTCTTATTGGCATTAAGTTGCCATCAGTGAAAGATAAAGGAATAAGGAATAAGGAATAAGGTAATCAGTACAAGCAGAAAATGACAGACTTGGTAGAGGGTTTCTGAGAAGTTTGGTTGCTAGGTATTTTTGTGGGAATGCAAGGTGTGAATGCGTTGAGGTCGCGGTTCTTTAGTGGTGAAAGATTCTGGTTTTGTGGTGGATGTCATCATGGAGCTAAATCTAACCACAGTTTGTTCAGTTTTAGTCCACTGTCTTGGTTCATAGTCCTCCCCATCCTGTTTAGCTACCCGGATGAGTTCATTCACAATTCCATCAAGAAACGCAAACAATGAACAACGATCGAAGAGGAGACAGAGGGTAAAAAGAAAATTACTGCCACAATACCATACATTGGAGGCTTGAACGAAAACATTCGGCGCATCCTTGTGAGAGTCAGCATTCAAACAGCGATGACTACAAAGAAACTAAAATGGTCACTCATGCAAGATGCCAAAGACAGGTTTCAGCTAGGCCTACAACCTGGAGTAGTGTACACAACGGGCTGTAGATACTGCCTGAATGTTTACACTGGTGAGTCAGTGAAGAATGCGAAACAGAGGGCAAAGGAACACGAGATGTATGCATGCACCGGGAACGTACAACTGTCCGCCATAGCATCACATGCCATCACAGGACACAACATACACTGGCAGCCCAGGGTTCTAGAAAAGGAACAACACACAACAAAGAGAAGGGTACTGGAAGCGCTATACATACACAAACTAAACAGGATGGGAGGACTATGACCCAAGACAGTGGACTAAGACTGAGCAAACTGTGGTTAGATTTAGCTCCATGATGACATGCACCACGAAACCAGAATCTTTCACCACTAAAGAACCGCGACCTCAACACATTCACATCTTGCATTCCCCACAAAAACACCTAGCAACCGAATTTCTCAAAGCCCCCTACTGAGTCTGTCATTTTCTGTTTGTTCTGATTACCTGAATAAGCTCCAGGCAGATTGGAACGAAACATTGTAAAAAAAGTAAAATTGTTTTGCTCGTAAAAGTGAACTACTATGGAAATGTGTATGTATTGGTATGTGTGTATGCATTAGTATGTGTGTATGTATTGGTATGTGTGTATATATTGGTATGTGTATATGTATTGGTATGTGTGTATATATTGGTATGTGTATATGTATTGGTATGTGTGTATGTATGAGTATGTGTGTGTATGTTCTAGTATGTGTGTCCATATATTGGTTTGTGCTGATGTAATGGTATCTGTGTTCACGTATCGGTATGTGTGCTCATGTCTTGGTTCACCTATGCATGTTCGTGTATTGTTACGTGTGTTCATGTATTTGTGTCTGTGTGTTCATGTTTTGGTATGTGTATTCCTCTATTGGTATGGGTGTTCAAGTGTTCGTCTGTGATTATGTATTGGTATATACTGTATGTCTCAGCATGTGTGTCAGCATAATATGAGTGTATGTATGTATGGAATTGCATGTATGTATGGAATTGCATGTATGTATGTATTGGTATGTGTGTTCATTTATATAAACAGATGTTGTCAATTAGTAGGAGTGAATGTATTGGTATGAGTGTATGTTTTGGTGTGTGTATATGTATTAGTGCATATGCATGTATTGGTAGATGCACATGCATATTACTATATTAGTATGTTTGCATTTCTATGCTGGAAAGCACTGGTATTTGTTTTTGTATTGATACTTCTGTTATTATTATTGTTATTATTATTATTGTTGTTGTTGTTATTATTATTATTATTGTTTGATATATTTAGAGAGGATTCAGCCAATAGCAGAGCTAATCACAGCCATCTCCTCTGGGAAATGTACAAAACAGAAGCTGATAACTATAACTATAAACCAAAGGTAAAACGATCATGGTTAAAGAACCTTTTAAGAGCTAAGCGAAATGAGTTCACAGGATTACACTGGACTACACAGGAGGGAAGAGAGCTCCAGATCGGAATAGAGAAGCAAAAGAAAGAGCAGAGACGCAGACTAGTAGAAGAGAGAGGAAACTCAAGTGCGTGTCCAGAACAAAGAAAACGAGTTGACCGTGATGAGGCTGAAGCTGGCAGAAGAGTTTTAAGCTGGGGTGGGCCTTGCTCATGCACTAACTTCCACAGAAGGATAAGACAATGCTCTGTCCATCTCCAAGCCAATGTCTGTATTTATTGATATGTGTATATGTTTTGGTACGTGTATGTATTGGTATGTGTGTGTATTTGTATCTGTGTATGTCTTGATATGTGTGTATGTATCGGTGTGGGTGTATGTACATAAGCTTATGACTGGCGGATTGGCTGAGATGTTAAGATCACGTGATTTTCGTCTCAGCTAGGCGCTTGGTCACTGCAGATTTTATCCACTGTATGCTCCCAGCCGAAGTAAAGTGAATGAGAAAACGAGTGGTTATGATTCTTCCAGCGTGAATGGCCTTTCTTGAAGTATGTACATATTGGTAATGTTTGTATGTAATGGTTTGTATTTATGTATTGGTATGTGACAACTGTGTGTGTGTGTATGTATTGGTATGTGTGCATATATTTGTGTGTATTTATTGGTATACGTGTATGTATACAGTATAGATATGTGTTTATGTATTGGTATGGTATGGGTCTACGTATTAGTCTCTGTGTATGTATTGGTATGTGTGTATGTATTGGTATGTGTGGATGTAATGGTATGTGTGTATGTATTGGTACTAGTATGTGTCCATGTATGGTTATGGATGTATGTATAAGTATGTGTTGATGTATTGGTATGTGTGTATGTTGTTGTAAGTGTGTATGTATGGAGTGTGTGTGTATAAATAGGTATGTGTGTATATGTTGGTACGTGTGTATGTAATGTTATGTGTGTATGTATGGGTATGAGTGTATGTATAGGTATGTGTGTATGTTGTGGTATGTTTGTACCTGCTTGCTAAGGCAGCTTGGGGAGGAGTTGCTGTTGAGCCCATACTTGCTCCAGAGAATGATGTTACTGGACATCCATATCTCCAGGTGGACGGGATTGTGAGAGGCGTTTGTGAGGGCAGGAGGAAGGCATTTTTTAAGAATCGAATTGTGGATGCCTGCGCACCCAGCTACTCTTCCTTAAACCTCTAGCGGGAGGTAATATCGAATAGAGCAGGTCAGGAAAAGAAAAGAAAGTATTCAAGTATCGTGGAAGACCTTCGTAGCTCCATTGCGCAGCTCATTTGTTTGATGGACTGTGTAGTACATGTAGAATACCAGGCCTACCAAACACGTTTGGCTAGTCAGCTGGCATCCTAATGGGAAAGGCTGTATTCAATTAGAATGACATAAGTATATGCGAAAACGCAATTTCCAATCATTTGGGCTGTTGATTTGTGCATCTGAGGGACGCAACGTTGGTTGGTTAGTTGGTCTGGGTCTTGAGGAAGGAGTGGGAGTAGGTCCCACCTACTGAGTCAATTTCTTTTTTTTCTTCTGTAATGCTTCGTCTTTATCTCTTTGTGGTTCTGTTTTATCTTTGCTTCTTCGCTTTGTTTGTTTTGTTTGACTTTCTTGTAGGGTCTTTTTTGTCTTTTATTTATGCTATGTAGTATATTTATTATGTGTATGCTTATGTGTAAGTATCCCAGATTTTTCGATTGGTTACCTTATGAATTGTCCTCACCGTTTTTGTTCATGTTTATCATAATGAAGATCAAAGGACCTTCTTTGTTTTGTCTAGCTACTCTTTCATTTATCCGTTCTCTTTCATTTTGTGTGTCATTTTCTTTTATTCATTTTGTCTTATTTTCTTTTATTCATTTTGTGTGTCATTTTCTTTTGTCATGCATTGTGTATAGTGTCAAGAAAAATTGATTCTCGATTAGTATGTCTGTATGCATTGGTATGTATGTACTTGTATGCATTAGTACGTGCGTGTGTTGGTATTTGTATATGTATTGGTATGTGTGTATGTGATGGTGTGTGTATGTATTGGTGTGTATCTATTGGTATGTGTATATGCATTGTTATGTGTGTATATGTTAGTATATGGGTATGAATTGGTATGAGTGTATATATTTGTATCTGTGTATGAATTGGCATGTGTATGTATTGGTATATGTGTATGTATTGGTATATGTGTGTATGTATTGGCACATGTATGTGTGTGCATAATTGTATTTGCGTATGTATTGGTGTGTGTGTGTGTGTGTGTGTGTGTGTGTGTGTGTGTGCGTGCATGTGTGTGTGTGTGTGTATTGGTACTGTATGTGTGTTATAGATTTGAAGGGTTTCCCCAGGTAGAGGAAGTCACTTCTAAGTGAGGGAGTCACCATTGAAATACAAACATTACAAGGCATTTGAGTGTGTGCTACTAAGGTATGGCTACTATGAATGTCAAAAGGCAACAACTTAGATGGATGCATTATTATAAAATGGTTTGTGCTGCTACTTGGCTAGGTACATGTGCAGGGCAACTGATAGGGATTGTATTTGTGTGGTGTCCACAGGATTTCCTGACAAGTGCGGAAGGTGTGAGATCCTTTATTTGTTGGATGTCCGCTAGAAGGTTGTTCCAAATGACAGAGCATTTGTATGTGTTTATGTGTTGGTATGCGTGTATGTTTTGTTATGCATGTACATGTATATATTGGCATGTGTGTATGTCTTGGGAAGAGTGTATGCAGTGATGTATGTGTATGAAATGGTAAGTGTGCATGTATTAGTATGAGTGTATGTATTGGTAGGTGTGTATGTATTGGTGTTATATTGGTACGTGTGCATGCGTTGGTATGTGTGTATGTTTTGGTATATGTGCATTGCCATGTGTAAATGTTCGGTGTGTGTATGTATTGAATTGTGTGGATGTATTGGTATATGTGTATATATTGATAGCTATGTATGTATTGCTATGTGTATACATGTATGTGATGGAAGGTCTGTATATATTTATACATGTATCTGTGTATGTATTGGGATGTACATGTATATATTGGTGTGGGTATAATATTCATATGTATGTATTTATTGCTGTATTGGAATGTGCGTATGTATTGGTATGTGTCTATGTATTGATGTGTGTGTGTGTGTGTGTGTGTGTGTGTGTGTGTGTGTGTGTGTGTGTGTGTGTGTGTGTGATGCAGTATGTGTGTAGGTATTGGTATGTGTGTGTATGTGTGTGTGCGCATGTGTATGTGCGTGCCTGTATAGCTATGTATGTGTATTAATGGCATCTGTGTGCCTGCACTGGGTTGGGTATATGTGTGCATTTATTGGAGTGTATGCATATGATGTGATTTATGTGTGCATGTTTGTGTTTGTGTTTGTGTGTGTGTGTGTGTGCATGCGTGCATGTGGATGGGTATATGTGTATGCGTATGCATATACACATATATGAACAAAATCAGGAAGCCACCACAGCAAATGTTTTCATTTATGGTTTGATTTCAGCATGATTCTTTGCCTACTCTGGAATATGGAAATAAAAAGAACCACAAAGTGGCTAATACAGGATATCAATGAGGCCACCAGTTATGACTCTTTTTGTCACACGAGGTCAGCAGATTTCAAGACCACATACTGAACTTAAAATGGTAAGACCTAAATATTGTAAGGAATTGCCAAGAGTAATGAACAACAACCACTCTGCATGTGCACAGAGACAGGTAAAGAATACTAAGAATTTAGCAAAACCACAATGCCACTAGAACTATCCCTAGGAAACAAACTGTCGACATCAGATGAGAGCTGAGACACAACATATGGTGTGCATAGCCACTGATGCCAAAATATGAAAACATGTATTAATACATCATGATAAAATTTCTAAAGACAAATAAGAAGTAGACAATTGGGTGGGGATAAAATCAGCATTGAAAATGGAAAAGTGAAATACAATTTGACCTTACACTGACCAGAAAAGATAAACTATCCTCAACCAAAAAGACAGCCATGTGTGCATGTCTGTATACTCATGTATGTTTGTATGATGCTTTGCTTGTATATGGTGTGGTGTGTCTATGCAGGTGTGGTGGGCTGTTGGATCTTTTCTTTACAGAATAGGTTTCAACATGTTTGCATTTGGGTAATTGCGCATAAACGTAACACAGCGGATATTGTCACCTTGTCAAACCAACCTTTGGGCACATTATCAAATGAGACAAATGAAAAGTCAAAAGTAATATCAGGGAGTAACACACTGACTCAGTGATTCTCCCATGCAGTTCACAGTTTACTGGAACTGAAAATGTCCTCAGATGCTAGAGGCTAGGTTACTTATTCAGCCCCTGGATTGAAAGGAATCAGGCAGTAACAACCACAGCAAATCAGTACTTGGCACACACATTATATGCCTAGCGCAGCGATGTGCACCATGGCGAATTAACTGAGTTGGTGTGTAGGATGTTTCTTACCTCTTGAACCAAGAAGCTCATCTTGAAAGCGGTCAGCAAGATCTGGTCGTTCTATGCCACAAAGAGCGGTATGCAGCACAGGACCAGTTGCTTGATGACGATGCATTTTGATCCACTTGACCAAAACGTCAAAAGGCAGTTGGCCGGTAAATTTTTCACCCAGCACCTTCAACACCTCGCCCTCACCCAAGTTTAACTTGACAGCAAGTCGTACACATTCTTCTCGATTAATCATGCGTGCGATATCCTTGAGCAGAGATGATGACAAATTTGTGTTGTGAACTAACCCTTCACTGTAAAATACAGAGGAAAAAAGATATTGCTCAAGAAATTTGGTCCAAATTGGTGACAGTATTAAAGCATTTCACTATAAAGTGCAAATCTGGAATCTGAATGGCTAAGAATGAACTGGAAGCACGGGTCACTCCTGCAATACATGCTACAGAGGAGAAAAAACTAAGTGATAAAGAGTTAGACGCTTTTATGAGCTTCCTAGGAGCTTTTGCACAGTAGGTCAATTTGCCAAAGTCAGTTATGTACAATCAGATTTACCAATATTTTAACTGACTAGTTTTGCTACTGACTGTCTGAAGTGCATGAATCCATGCTGAGTTAGTGTGCTTGACCTGAAGTGATTCAGACAAGATTGGATCGATGACATGCAGTACAAAACAATTGAAGATCACTGAAACTTCTGCTCATGAAGAGTATGATTACAAGCATGGCTTTTCTGGCTGCGGAAATGGCACTCACCCATCTCTTCCTGCTGCCTGGTGATGAGGGGAGTAAAACTCTCTTGGTGGTAAAGAGCAGCCTGAAGAGAAGGAAATGCAACCCATAAGCTTAATCTGCATGTATTATAGAACCAATAATAGCTATATAGCCGATGCTTGGAACAGATAAGAGCTCATCTAGAGGTAAAATATCGCTGAGTACCACTGCCGCATATCTTGAGGCAATGCTCCACAAGGAAGAAGCAAAAAATAAAACAACAAAGAAACATTAGCGAAGATATTCCAGAAAACTAGCTTTTCCATCTCTGTTGTTACTCTCAGCTGGCAGAAAAGGTCAATACTTTAATTTTATGAGCTACTCTTAGTGTGGAGGTCAGAGGTCATCGAACTTGCGATGCCTGTTCCTCCAGCTGCACCCGTTGCTGTAATCAAAACCATGGCCCAGCATGGACATTGAGACATCTAGAAAAGCTACACTTCTTAACTCAGAGCATCATCATTTAGAGCCACTGTAAGCAGCACATCTTTGAAATCCCACATAGGATGTAAACCACATATGTACAGCAGTAGTCAGCTGTGGTTGTAGAAGTTCCCAACATTGAAACCTGTGTTCACTAAACTTCAATTGTGAAGATAGAACTTTAGAGATCCTGACTGGGTAGCCGCAGGGTGAAGAGGATTTCCCAGTGCATCAGTCAAAATACACTTTTTATCATGAGACTTCTTGTCAGGAACGCCTCTGGCTTTATCAGCCATAAAACCCTAGAAGAGGGCTTGTATTTTTCTAGATATGAAAGCATACTGCCATAAGCTGTGGGAGACCTTTAGTTTAACTTCAGTCATGCTTTTCAGGGCAAAGTATACCATCAACGTTAATGTGGCTTCTTCTTGATGCTTCCCTTTGAACTCTTTCCTATAATTACATGAGACTTATAAAGACTTTAAGAACTTCCATTAAGCATTTCTGATCTTTTACCTTCTGCACCTTGCTGCTGCCAATCTTCGAGCTTTTCAGCCAGAATCGTGAGATCGATAGTGATGAGAGCTTCAGACAACGCTCGAACTGTTGCTCTCTTGCCTTTCTTTCCGACCCACTCGTTAAGGATTCGTTGGGCTGTCATCCCGCCAGGGTCAAAATCAGTGATCTTCATTATTTGAATTTTCTCAAATCCCAGCTGAGACGCAAGGTCAACACATTTCTTGAGGGTGGGTATGGCTCCAGCCACCTTAGCTATGGCTTTCGCAGACACTGGTTGAGACATAACCTGGGCTTGGCTAGACACGTCAGCGGAACCACTGGCTGCAGACTATAATCAATGACAGTTAATGGAAAACCATAACACAGGTGTGTATAATGTATTTCAAGGTACGTATACATGTATATCAATCTACTTAAATATATCTAAAAAGACCTTGAAAATCATAATATCTTACTTGGTTCTGTTAAACTGTCTACGTTTTAGAGAGAGAGAATCACTCATCTCCATCTAACTTTTATCTAAGCTTGATTCACCAGTTAATTTTTCAGGTTTTACCAGCGATTACACGAGTACAGAATAGTAGACGTGTATTAGAAATAGACACAAGCTCACCTCCAGGCCTAGGTCTTCTTGTGACATGTTTGCTGTCACCATGACAACTTCATCACTGCCGACATTAATGTCTAGAAAGGCAGTATGACAAGGATATCAGCAGTCGACAAAAGTTCACTTGAATTGAAAACAGACGGTGTTTGGTTGGGTTAGGGTTTTAGATCATATTTATCGCCAACCGGTGTACAAAACTGAGTGAGCGCCTATAAGAGCCGGTACTGATCACCGGATCAAACTGTCAGCGGAAATTAAGTATGGAGAGAATTTTTACAAAGTGCAGGCAGGTTTTGCAGGCAACACAGAGAGAAAATACGAGCATAGGAAGTCAGCGTCGCTAAGTCTAAAGGTGGAGTGAAAGAGGACGTAAGTCACAGATTTGATATTGGTGAAGTCATCGCCATAAAGTAAAAACTCCTCTTGCTAGTCTAGCTTGCGATTCGCACTTACCTTCTCCACCTGCTAGCTGTCCGAAGACTTTCCCAGCAGCTCCACCACAACCACACTTGTGGAGAGTGTCCCACAACGGTCCCCAAGTATGAGCTGGCGACATATCTTTCCATCTCCTCAGGACGTCTATCATTCGTTCCTCGTCATCATCGCGAGTCGCTCTGATCTCTTCCAGTTGTGGATCATTCAACTCGAATGCCAGCTTGCCGGGCTCACTGACGTTGGGTAAACGACGAGCGATCTTTCGCCACTCGCGGGCGACCTGCTCCGCCAAGTCGACAACCTGAACATCTGTGATCGATCGGTTACTAGTACGCTCGGCTGCTGACGGTGGAACGATCCCACTGCCTGATGACAGAGTGGCAGCTTTACGAAGGGTATGAAGGAGAAAGAACCGTATCACAGAGCTTGTTAGTACAATGAACGATCAATATTACCTCATGTGCCTACTCACCATGTACATGTACATCGGCAGCTCCGTTCTGGCTCATTTCCGGATCTTACACCGCTGAACGGTCTCCGCCGCTAACCATCCCAATGCCAAGCAGCTACTTCCAGGGCTTAGACAATCCCTAGATAGGCGTATACGGCTACGTGGAAGGTTATTTCGGAGATATCCTCACGAAAGAGACGATGGATGAGCAAGTCACTCGAACCCAGTTGTGTACATTGGTAGTTGTCCTTCGGAGAGAGCCTCCTTGGCCTTGGCCTTATCACACGGCAGCGCTAAGTTGGCGTCATAAGCAGACTGGAGGCAGCCATATTTGGAGATTGAACAAGTACCCTGATATATCGAAACTTTAAATTGCATTACTGCAACGAGTAATAATAGCACCTCTTGCGTCATTGTCTAATGAATATGATGTCACCTTTGCTATATGGTAGCCCTGAAGGGTTCGTACGAACATGAGGCACCGAACTAGCCGCCTAGGCGCCGTTCTATAGTTATGTAATCTACCATGATCTAATGTAGATGAAATGAGTACTCCAACTGTGCTATCTTGATCAACCGTGATTATGATAATTATCTGGTCTCTTAATTGTGTAGATCAACACTGATAATGACTCTAGCTTTTTGCCATTGTTCTATGCATCCACTTATCAGCTTATCATGTAGCGATCATGTATGCTAGACTACGGAAAGCGCTCATGTCTGTGCTCGCTCGAAATGGTACTCGATCTCGGACCTGTTCCCGGCACGAAACTACATGTACGCCGGGCACTCAAGATATCTGAAAGCTCCGGCTTCGGACGAGGGCACTTTCGCGCGATAGCTTATGATCGTAGTACCGTTATAGGGACGAAGCCGAAAGGACCTGGCACTCAGTATAAAATTCAAACTCGTGATCATGCCTGATCCTTCTGATGGCCAAAATTTTGAAGTACTACTCGATTTCGTATGGCGACAGGATCGGCAGGATCGGACCTGTCACATTTCCGCTGAGCATTGGTTAGTTCGCCAGTCTGAATGCACAGCATTTGGCTTGCCGCTCAGGGAAGACTAGTAGTTGACTGTCCTTTCATAATTATAATCGTGGTGGCTATGGTTTGTGCTGGCCAAAATGCGCTGGAGATGAGTCGTCTACAGATCGCAGGATAGTCATTTCCTATGCATGTTATTCGTCACCCATGTCTGCTGCGATCAATGGGAGAAGGCGAAAGAACCATTCTTCGAAGAAGACGACAACGGGCAGTGATCCAGGTGGTTGCATTTAGGTATTGCCAATATTGGCGGTAAATTTAAACCATTCATACGTTAAAACAGAAGAACACCCAAAAGGTAGAAACCGATGCACAAATGGCAGCGTGGGTTAAGAATCTAATATCAATTGTAGAACAAAAGAAGGGATAGATAGGTGAAAAGAGGATTTGCTATGCCACAAAAAACAGGGGAAACCACAACTGGTGCACTTTCACGACTTTCACAAAATGTTCCACTCCACAAAGTGCCAAAAAAGCCTTGTCTGTACGGAAAATATGGCGGGGTTTTTCATGTTTTCAGGGGGTCTACTTGGAACAGTGAAATACAACATTATCATTATTGGACCATTTAATTTTAATAAAAGAATCTGCCACATCACACTCTTGGCAACAGTCATCATCCATGATAACAAATGATATGTTGGGAACGAGAAAAATTGCTGCAACTGAAATGGTGCAAACCAAGGCCACTTTCAACAGATTGAGAAGAGGGCTTTCTGGGTGAAAGAGCATAGCATATATGCTGTGTCAAAATGTAGTGCCAAAAAAACAGCAAACAGCCAGCTACACAAGTAAGGTGCGCTGCCCTCAACTCACAGACGTGTGCACAGGATAGGTATGCTAATGGCACATTGCATATGGACGAACAAGTTGCCCCATAAGCAAGGAAATCTGAGCGAGACAGAGCGAAAGAGAGCGAGAGTAAGAGAGAGAGAGAGAGAGAGAGAGAGAGAGAGAGAGAGAGAGAGAGAGAGAGAGAGAGAACGAGAGGCAGACAGAGAAAGAGAGAGAGAAAGAGAGAGGGAGAGAGAGAGAGAGAGAGAGAGAGAGAGAGAGAGAGACGGAGACAGACAGAAAGAGAGAGATATGGCATCAACAGCAAGTTATGACATGGATTTCTGCTTGTGCACTTCACTGGAGAAAAGCAGGGGAGGAAAAGAGATGAGGTACATAATGGCCCATGTGGCTCATGCATCAGATGTAGAAAAATGTCTGATTTCAGATGATTCCACGGTAAAATTCTTAAGACTACTGCGTTTCAGGCTCTGTATAATGTTGTACCGACAGTGGGAGAGATGTCAGGCATATGTCAAGCATGTAACACATGCTCACAAAGCACCAGGGAGGATCATCTGTGAGAAAGTGAAACAGCTGAACCTGCAGCAAACATCTGCAGACAAAAATGCACAGTGTTGGGATGCAACTACGCTATGCACTGCTATTTCACTCTTTCTGCAATATTTGAGTCACTGCAAGAGCTATCTTTAGAACTAGGAACAATGCAAGACTCAGACAAAGGGAATTCGGAAAAGGTAGCCGTCTGCAGGACGCACTGTTGAGCACTATACCGCAAAGAACACCATGTCTTGTGCTAATTGTGACAAAAGAAGGAGGTACAGAGAGGAGCCTTCCATAGACCAATTAGTGCTCAGTTGTTGCAACAAGGTTCAGTGGATGATACTAGGCAGCCTGTCTTAGCAAATACTCATTTATATGATGCATGCTCATACACGAGACATTAAAACTTCAGAAGCGCAACCAAGCACTGATGAATCACTGGAAAACAAAACTGTTGAGCTTCCAAAGGCTGCGGTGTAGATAATTTTACCAAGGTCCATTGCCAGATAATGGTGGTACCATGCCATGCCAAGGTCATCATTGCAACACAAGCTGCCTCCGAGCGAAAACAGAATGAAGCAATGCTGCTGGCAGAAGTATTCGATGAGTTCAACAGACTATTGCAGAAACATGGACAACCAACAAAGTCACGCCCATCTTACCTCAGCATCTCTTAAGCATCAGCTGACTGGCCACTCGAATGTAATTTATGTTAAAGGCGCTCGATGACCTGGTTATCTCCTTGTGCGAGTTGGTTGCGACCTACACCATGCATTGTACTGTGCACTTGCAGACAATCAAGCTGCCAAAACATCACCAACTTTTGACAATAAAGCTCCAGTCCCTGCAAAAAAATGAAAAAACAACCTGGACATGGATGACATGGCTCTCAATAGTTTATGACATAATTATATAAAGCTCTGTATGAGCAAGTTCAGGCAGGGACCTGAAAAACGGTAAGAAACTTCAAGCATTGGCAGAGGTGAACCTAGATGAAGAAATCAAGGCCGTTGACAACCGCTTGTGGAAAATGGTGTGGCCATGGAGTTAAGATCACCTAAAACCCAGCGTAGACTGAGCTGTGAATCAATGAGTACGTCCGAGGCTACTCCACGGTCAAGACATATATGAAGCTTCTTCAATCTTTAATAGTTTGCCTTCAGATTTTCAGGACATAACTTCTTTCCGCACCTTCAAAACCGCTACCTGTGCTCACATATTAAGTCAACACTGCACACGTCCATCATTGTACAACCAACGATGCACGGCTCGACATTGCAGCAAACGGATTCTGGGGCAGTCGGTACGAACGCACTCTTTTTGATGTCCGGGTTTTTAACCCAAAAGCACCTTCTTACCTGGCCACCTCAATTTCTCAACTCTACCACCGCCACAAGCGTGAAAAACGCACGAAGTGCGAACAACGTGTGCTTGAAGTGGAACATTCGTCTTTCACTTCGCTCGTGTTCTCAACATCGGGAGGCGCAGGCCCAGCTGGAACTGTTCCTGAAACACCTTTCGTCCATGCTTGCTGAGAGGAGAAGTGAGCCATACAGCTTAATATTGGGTTGGCTGCGCTATCGAGTGGGATTTGCCCTTCTCCGTTCTTCTCTGCTATGCCTCCGCGGCTATAGATCGTCACCTCGACAGCCTTTTCAAGCTGGACATCCTGGTCTGGTTCTAGCTGAGAGTCGTGTGGCCTAAACGCTTTCCTCTTTCTTCCCACCACTACTACTTCTTCTGGCGGTGAGTATGTACATATACATATTTTTTATATTATTAGTCCTTAAATTCATTCAATTTTGTTTTTATTTTTATTTTATTCTATTTATTACTTATTATTTATTTATTTATTTATAATAATAATAATAATAATAATAATAATAAATTTGCTGATTGGTGTTTGTTGATTCTTCTGTACATACTCGTTAAGACTTCTGTACATATTTATTGATTTTTCTGTACATAGTTGTGTCTGCAGTTTTTTTCTCATAATAGTAATAATAATAATAATAATAATAATAATAATAATAATAATAATAATAATAATAATAATAATAATAATAAAGGGTCACGACAGGCCAAATATGTCTACACGTCTCACCGGCACTGCCAACAAGACACATAAGTAATCAAGAAATGCTTCGAAAGTCTGAAACAAAATATCTTGTTCAAAGAAAGACAAGTTGCCATTACTTGACGGGACACATAGCACTCGGAGACAGCGCCGGCTCATGCGAGTTCAGCACAACCCTTTGATACTGCACTTAGTGCGTCTGAGTGCCTCCTCGCTACCATGACAATGAATGAACGTAATAGGTACATGTATATTATGTCATCGTATAACGCCGTCTTGACGTCACGGTAAATTTCGACATCACGGACAGCTCGCTGCTCTCCACTGAAGTACATCGACAGAAACTCACCTTTTCCGGATCTACACAAGAACAGTTTCCTGGTGCCTGGCAAGCTGGCGTTAGTTCGGTTGAAGCAACATGGCGATGAGTGGAGATGGAGAAAATGCTGAGTCTTCTTGTGTGTGCGCGATTTGTTTTAGCGTTATGCGAGACGCACGTCTGTTGCCATGTCTCCACAGTTTCTGCAAGAGCTGCCTCGATGATTTGAATATGCGTACAGGACACGATCACAAGATGATTTGTCCTGTCTGTCGCTCCACCTTTCGGTTACAGGAGAATGGAAAGTCCTGCTTACCGAGAGATATCACTCGAGAAGTTGAGGCGGTGTTTGAATGCGACCCGTGTAAGGAAGAAGGTGGACAAGGAAAACCTGAGGTGTCCTGTACGACGTGCAGCTCAGCCTTATGCAAGGACCACATTGTTCCACATCTGCTGGATAACCCTGATCACGGTTTCAATCCTCTTGTCAGTAAGGCCGGGATGGAACGGACTACAGCTGGAAACACTGCTGTTCGACATTGCCAAGAGCACGACCTTCCTCTTCGCTATTATTGCAAACAATGCAACACGGCCGTATGCGGAGATTGCGCTGTGTTTGGTTCTCATCACAAACATGATCCGATCGTTCCTGTCAAGGATATTGCGAGAGAACTACACCAACGCGTCGGTCGTAAAACCGACAATCTGAAGAAAGTACGTCTTCCCCAATTGGAGAAATCTATTTCTGCTGTCGAGCATATGTCCACCGAATTTTCTTCGCGTGCCGAAAACGTCCGCACACAAATCCGTTCCGCTGGAAAACGCATCACTGACTGCGTCGACCTGATAGTCCAGCAAAAACTTGTTGAACTGGATGACCTGGAGGAATTACGTCTGAAAGATTTGAACAGTCAACACGACGAGCTTAAGGGACATGCGAACAGTTTGAAGAGCGCTATAAGCTTCGGAGAGAAGATTTTGCGGTCTGAGGCGGACACAGAAGAGGTGCGTGATCTTCTGTTAGCGATGGAGAAGCGTGCTGATGAGCTTGAGAAGGTGGAAGTAGCGGAGAACCCCGCAAAGTACGCTCGTGTGGATTTCGAAGGCGTGAACGAGGAGGACGTACTTGCAAGGGCTAATGAGCTTGTGGGTATCGTGATTTCACACCAGGCATCCGCTGCTCAAAGCGTTGTTGATGGTTCAGACAAGAAGACTTGTATGATAGGTTCCGCGGTGGGCTTCTCTATCGTCGCCAAAGACAACAACGGACGAGCGTTGGTGGAAGGTGGCGATGTGATCCGAGTGGAGTGCGTTCAATTTCCTCACGGCGGTCAAGGAAGGTCAAGTGTTGAAGTACTTGACAAGAAGAACGGGACGTATGAGATCAGTTGTAGACCGCAAGAAGTTGGTGACTACTTGTTTGAAGTCTTTATCAACAAGGAGAAGCTACAACTGCGTTTGTCAGTCAGCTGCCACCACAAGCATCTCACCTTTGACCCAGCTGATTGTCAGCAAGGCAACACGATTAGTGCAGACAAACTCACTGTCACACATACTAGAGCCGCCCGGAATTCATCAGTGCTGGGCAGTGGGGGGATGAAGACCGGACGGCACACATGGAAGGTGAAAGTCACCAGAAGTCAACACATGAACATCTTACTCGGTGTGGCCGAGAAGCCTGGACTCTCCGCTACAGTGAACAACCACAACTCAACGTACGGTTGGTGGGGTTATGATGGCGACAAGTGGATCATGGGCCAAGAGAGTAAGGGCATGAGTCGTTGGCAGGAGAATGACGTCATTCAGTTGGAGTTGGATTGCGAGGCACACATCTTGTCCATCACCAACACCCGCTCTGGAGATAAGGACACCATCACAAACCTTCCCGCCAAAGAATTGTTTGCTTATTTTTATACGTACAATCAAAAGGATTCCCTTACATTGCTGGCATGAATGTCAGTTTCAAGCACAAGCTGCTGAGCAGTTTATTGTAAGTATGTAGAAAAGTTTGTGCTGCTATGGCAACCATAACAATCAGATAACGTTTAAGCATGCTCTGCTTGCCAGTGTCTAAGGTTTATCTCGTTTGTTTGATATTTGAAGTTCTAGACTTAATGGAAGAAGTTCACTTTGCATTCCGTTTTGCTAGCTATATGAAAAGGGAGACGTTTTTTGTCTTCACACACAAAGCGTCTTACTCATTCTGATTCTCATTCTGAAGTGATTGTGTTGAGTCAATGTGTTCCTTTTCTGTCATTCTCCTATCAGCTAACCACTTGAACATTGTGAATATTTCAAAGTTAATCTATTTACTCATTTCAGTTTTTCACATACAAGTGTTTTGCGCATACATAGCTGTATTATTATAGGATTAAGTTATGCCATCGCAAGGTTGGTCCATCACTGTCTCAAATCCTTGTGCTTAATGAATTGTCACTGGAGTGGTGGTCCTGGTGTGGGAAGAGAAGACTTCACATCCACTGCTCCACCTTACCGCAGAGTGATCAAATAAAAGTTGTATCTACATGTATAGCATAGTGCCATCCGATGCAATGGTCACATACGACAGCATGCTTATCGGCTCTCTCTGACCGCTGCAATCCTGCAACACTACCGTAAAATGCGACACTGTTTACTTGTGGCATCAAAGACCGCGTACAACAGCCCTTGAATAACGGTGAAGTGTACCAGGTCCCTTCTGACGACTGCGACGCGGTTACTACATGTATGTACGTCGGCGTGACCTTGCGAACTTCAGGAGCACAAGCCCTGCGGCGCGAGTTACAGCGATCAGCGATAGCGTATGCTAAGGGTGGCTTCTCTCTCGTCTGGGCTGCAGGTCTGCCTTTTGAGATTTTACGTGAATTAGAGCCTATGAATCTCCTAATACCAAATGTCACATTCAGTTTGCCTAAAAATGAAGCCATATCCTAAGCAGCTGAAGCTTTTAATGAGTTGCCCTCTTCTCTACAAAAGGCGATCTCAATAGCTGACTGAAAAAAGAAGTCCCTTAAAGATTCTTCTTTCACACTTCTGCTCTTGCTCTCCAAATGGAACATATCCGTAGTTCTACCTGATCCGACCTAAATCCACAACCTTGCTGGTAAACTCTTCCTGTAACTCTTCCCACATGTACCAAAATTGATTGTATACTTCTTTGTCCTTGCATTGGCTTAAAGCCACAGAAGGAAATAAATAAATCAGAATCAAAATCAGAAGTCATGTCTTTATTATGAAATGCGGCGCCCTGGCTTACTAGCGCCGGACATACAATAGGGAGAATTTCAAACGCTCTTTTCTCAGAAATAGTGTTCGTCTGCGCTCTTCACCTGTAGCTCAGCCAAAAGGGAAGCAATATTCTTGAAACATTCACAAATGTTGAACAGGGCACTGCCTCCAAAACCGTGCTACAGATTTGTTCTGCGAAGCTTCAGGGCTGAAATGTAATCTTTCAACTTCAAGGGATCTCTCTAAAACCGAATTTTGATGAAAAAGAGGCTTCAATAAGCTTTCTGTCACTTGTGGAACAAATAACGTTAAAAAGCCGTATCACCGTATTGTTCGCCTATATGTAATAAATGAGTAGACAACAGAAGAAAGGGCTACAGTGCCAAACCTCATCGCTAAACCTTAAAAGCAGAAAATACCACCTTTCCATCTTTTATTTAAAATATTTCATGTTAAATAGGTGATGTTTTCGTTCTAATTCGATGATTACCGTCGTCAGAGTCAGACTATTGAACACGAATTATTGTAAATCTAGTAAATTTTGGTGGTCTTTTTAATTTCGGCAAATGCGGTAGGGGGTCTGAAGTACCTAAATTAATAAGCTACTTAAAATTTCCCGCCACTGAATTTTTTTGCCGACTGAATATTTGTCTCTTCTCAACGGAATGTGTAGTACTACTAGTACTGGTACAGACAATAATTCATGATAGAAGATCAAGAATAGCAAGGTCTACTGCAGGCTGTGGCGAAAAGTTAAATTTCAAGACAGACAGAAAGAAGAAGAAGAAGAAGAAGAAGAAGAAGAAGAAGAAGAAGAAGAAGAAGAAGAAGAAGAAGAAGAAGAAGAA
>JAOWAW010146172.1:0-10422 GCA_028565695.1 Nicola tetela | reverse complement strand
AAAGTCATGAGACACAATGGTAAGCAACATGGCTGAGAAAGTCATGAGACACAATGGTAAGCAACATGGCTGAGAAAAGTCATGAGACACAATGGTAAGCAACATGGCTGAGAAAGTCATAAGACAATGGTAAGCAACATGGCTGAGAAAGTCATAAGACACAATGGTAAGCAACATGGCTGAGAAAGTCATAAGACACAATCCCCCCCAAAATGCAACAACGAAAACCAAAACATGCCTACGTCGATCATGAGCACATACTGAGGTTGAAGTTGCTCAGATCATCTTCAGAAGGTATTGGCTTGTCTGCAAGGGAATTCGCAAAACAAATACACACACAGCTTCATTATGCCTCAAATGCTAAATGTGTTGACAACATTCCCAACTGTAATCTGCTAGTCATTCAACAGACATGACTGATAGTCTGCTAATAACGAACCCACCAAGTTATGGTCTTTATAGAGATATTAGTATAGTCCCTCTTTCATTAGCACCTGCCTAAAATGCACCAGTTGCCATGACAGTTCATGTCACCAGTTTACAATCACTACCTTCACTTTTTCACAACAACCTGTTGAAAAAGTATGAACCGTTTCTCTGACAGTCCATTCCAATTACCTATAATAAAATAAATAAATAAATACATAAATTCAGTTCCTACTTTCTTCGACCACAACTGTAGTCTACCATAAACACACATTGTTTTATACAGCACACTATACATGTTCAGAGCATTTACTGAGATGTACAGACCAAATAATAATGGGCAATAAGTTGTCTGTTTATCAAGCACATACTGTAGTCTTTCTCGCAAACAAATCCATTCACCAGAAAACACTGAGCATCACGCCAAAAGCCATCACTGCCAATGACCCCACAGTCCTCATCAAGCCGATCATTTGGTTCCCCTGCCAACCAATTTTTGTAGCTGAAAGTCGATGTATCCACCCACACAAATTGACCCTCATCCTGAAAATCAAAACCCAAATGAAAAATTAGCGAATAGAGATTTTGGGTCAAATACACAAAGAGTCCTTAGGCTCTGCTGAAATTAGAATTGTGTATAACACCACCCATTCAATTGCAAAGTCTAAGCATTCAGTGGGTGCATTAGGTTCTCATACAACACAACCACACTCTACATTAAAGCGGCAGTGCCCCAGCATACAGTGTATATTGCTATATAATTTTTAAATGGCACTACTATACATCATGATACATTCTCCTGTGCTATCAAGTTCTGTGATCCAAAGCAAGAGGTATGGATCTAGTACTGTGCCAAGTAAACCTGCCGGTGCAATCATGGTCACTGTTGGCACGCTAGTCTACAGCGGTTCTAACACCATTGTTAGTTGGCTTCTGCTTGCTGGACTGGTCATCTTCGGTCGTCTCTTTTCCATTTCCTATTGACGAAAGTGCTGCAAATTCCTCTTTTGCAGCCAGTGAGAGAGGGTCTGCTGTAATGATTGCACATGCGTTTGCTATTTTGCCAGTTGTGTGCTTGTGCAGGGGGCAGTGTGCAAGGATGGCAAGAAAAAGGCAAGATGCCCTTGCAAAACAGGCGGTCAATTTTGCCACTCCACTTGTGGCTGTGGAAATGAACGCCGGAGCAAGAATATAGTAGGTGTGCTTATGATGATTCAAGCTTGTGTCAGTGGATGGGTAAAGCGCTCGGATGTTTACTTCAAGTTTTACTGCCTACTGCAGCAGGTGGGCTCCAAGTGTGCTTGTGCAGTACCATTTACTTTTTGCTTTAGCAGAGGGAGAGTGGAGAAGAAAGTGACCACGATGAGGGGGTACTAGTCGATGAAGGAAGAGGAGATGGCCCGTGAATTAACCCGCCACAACAACTAACCAGCCAATTGTTGACGAAGCTGCAGTTGGTGGGGACGAAGCTGGGGCTCAACAACAGCTTGAAGTACATGGTATCTCGTTGTAATTTCATGACTCTGGCGAATTGACTGCTAGTAGTTACCCCTCCTGTTACTGTGTATGCTTTCTCTTAGACATTCGTCTGATCACTTGTTCGTGACAAGCTGGAGCAAGTTGCTCTTTACCTCCTCGGACGTCAGCCTGATGTTGCAGAAGATCTCACCTTCTTTCTCCTTAGTTGTGGTAGTGGCTGCCTCAGAATGCTCTACATGAGGGTACCCTTGTACAGGAGTTCGACTGTTCATGTTTTATCATTCAAGTACCGAGTAGAAGCTCTTTCCTTCTCTAATTCAGTGTGCACTGCAACTGACTTGTGACCACAACAGGCACAATGTGCAGGGTTGATATGACAGTTGATCACTAAGAGTTAGGATCTAGATCTTGCTCCTGACTTAGCAACAGCTAGACTAGTCACTGAAATGCAGAGATGCAGGCCTCGAGCAGCTTACATGTGTCATGACATATGGAGCGCTGATCTTTTGGTAGGCAGCCATTTTGATCTCCCCACTGTTAAAATGGTGTTGCTACATAAACCGCATCCAGTGACACTGCCACTTTAATGATTAATTCATAGAGTATCACAGCAGTCTACGCCAGTTCATATAGCATCACTTTGACATGACTTATACTGCAGTTTGTGAAGACATTCGGAGAGAACCACCATTGATCACATCTCTTGACGATGAGAAATGAAGACCAAATGAAAAGATGAATTTCCATTAAAAAAAAAAACAAAACAAAAAAACAGTCTCGGTGAATGTTTTCATGTAAGTTTACCTGTCGATCGTGAAGCCCTATCCAAAGTGATCCTGAAGGTGAGTACTGAACTAAACCATTCAGAAATTTCTGCTCCGTCTCACTGCTGATACTGACTAGGTCTCCACCACGTGATATGCACCACTGTCGAGCCTCCACCCACGTCACAGGCGTACTTTTTACCACATAACACGAATGCTTCTGTGGGTCAGAAGTCCAACCGTTCGCACAGAATCCTGATGAACATGAGACAAAAAATAAAGCCATGAGGTGTATGACCACGCATCTTTATTTGAACAACAGTTTTATCCATAGATGATAGACTAACACAGTTTTACCCATAGTTCATAGACTAGAAGAATTTCATTGACAATTGATAGTGTTACCGTATAATACGGTTATACACACAGTTGATATAAATTACAAAGCTGCCCTGAAAATCGACTCAGAGAGACGCTGAACAATCAAACAAAGAAACAAACTCTCACTCTTGAAGATGAAGAGATTCTATTGTTGACAACAGCCGCTCCAAGATGAATCAACCGACCCTCATTTTCTTCCTCAATCAACTGACGCACTCAGCACCAATGGCCAACCGCTTGAAACTGGTAATTCTTTACAACTACACGTGAGCGTTAGCTCGCCACACAAGGAGACCGCACACAATACAACAATGCAACTCCTCAGGGGCACTGGCCTTCGAGAGAATCATACAATTTTTTTCACTTTACAGAAAGAAACATTTAATCAGTCGTTGGCTGGAAGGCCTGGTAAGCTTCATGTGTGAAGTCTTCGAACGCTGGAACGTGTATCTTCGTGGATAAAAGTCAAGGATTTCTGGAATCATATTATTATTGCTTTGCGTTTGGGGCATGCAACGTATAAGAGGCATGTGCTGTATAATGGAGAACTAACGAAGAGCCTCCATGATGTCAAACAAACCTCTGGCCGGCATGTCAACTGACAAATCATACGCTAACGTGAGAAAGACATGCTAACGAAAGAGCAGCCTACACTAACAAACTGTTTCTTTCTAGAACGCCGAAGATGGTCGTACCTAAACGTTCAAACTCACCACGTGCGCTCGAAAAGAGCGTGCCAAATGCCACCAAAACAACGCCAAGCTGAAGGTGAAACGCGTTCTTTTCCATCCCTTTCCTCGATGCTAAAGCAACCGTGTAGAGCACTGCTGACACACCAAGGCTTGCGCAAGCCTCTTTATGAAACTCTCCACGTCGAAGAAAGGAAAGCAAGAGAGCTTTTCAATGTGAAACCGGCTACCGCCTAAAGCACCGACCGCTGGCGCACTGCGAATATACGCTAAAAGTACCTGCTAGCCAGTGGAGCGAGACTCCTAGATAAGGCAGGCGGCGGCAGTCAATGGTGGCGCAGAGGTGGCGGAAAACTTTCTCTACAACTGTACAAGCACTCTCGCACAGACATCTGCAGCTGCTCACTGAGCCTCGGCATCACGACCAGTCAAGCGACAAAATCGAGCGCGCAGCAACCCGAGCACAATCGTGTGCACCAAATACTACAGTCCATTAAAGTTTCATCATTTTTAGCGGCTTCTTGCCGATGTCACCGACATCGCGTGAACACCAACACTTTATCTCGACGTTCAGCATGTTAACCATGCTTTACCACAATCACTTTCGCCCAGCTGCAGGAGTTGTCCATTTTTGTCTCCGGGGCTTCGCAACACGTGCATGACTGTGCATCATGTGCAAACATGTACTAGTACATGTAACAACTGCGAGAGTTCATGCATATGTGGTTACCGTTTATAGTGAACCAAGTACTCATCATGAGTACGGCCACGTGAGCTTGCGCAACCGGATTGACAACAACTACCGGTAGACACTCAGCAAGGCAACTTCGCTGGTATTCACTGATTCATGGCAAAAACGGTCTGCTGGCGCTGCTCAGTATTGGCGCGGAGCCCATGTGATCAAATCACGTGAAATTAAAGAATCTTTCACGTGATTTTGCGTCGACAAGCACAGCTCCCGCTCGAGAGATGAAAAAAAGACAACAATGAATCATTTTGGTAAACCTGATTTGAATTTTCCGAGTGCCCTCACCTTCCACGAAGCTACATACTCCGGTGTAGTCCTGTGATCCTTCACTGATAGTTTTTGCATTAAATTTTTTTTACTGAGACTCCTTGAATCGAAACTTATCAGCTTCGGCATGCGATACGGCTGCTCGCCGCTAGGCACTTGGCCGGGCGCAGGCAATGAGATACGATGCCAGATGTTCAAGTTACGGCTGCAAGTACATTTGATTGTCCATCTGTAAACCTAAATCGGTTGACCGCTGCTGCAGCTGTGTGAAATTGTGAATGCAAGTCAGAAAAGCTGGCATAATATAATATACTAAAATTACTAAATTTAGTATGAATGCAAGGCATTGTGGGGCGAGCGATTGCGTAGTAGCCCCCAAGTTACGTATAGACAAATAGTACACGGAGTGCGCATCTTAGTAACCCACAAACAAACAGTGTTCACCGTACAGAAATGCTGTACCACCGTACCGCCGTACGTCCGGACCACCCCGTACCTCCGCACCGCACCAGCGTACCAACTTTCAAACAACAGATAGTCCATGGTTCAAGTTCAGAATCAAGTGGGACTTGACGTAGCTTAATGAGCTGTTACTTGTTCTGAATGTTTACATTGGAAAAAAGTCTCCAATGTTGCAAAAACAGCAGGCAAATAGTTTCCTTGTGGTTACCATGGCAATGGAGCCCTTAGCGTACGTTTTTCGCTTATAAGATCATTAAAAAAGTGAAAGAGGCAATGTAGACCATACCGGCTAAACCAGTAGAAGATGGGTTTGAGAAGACACACCGTAAAGAGAGTGGAATAGCTTTCCAAATAATGAGAAAATGCCGGTAAATAGTTATAACTTTGTGCACTATGATTGCACACAGTACACATCTGGCTGCACAGGTTGATATCACAGGTATGGATGGGATTAGCTAGTTGTATTGGCTCCAGTTTTTAAGTAAATAAGTAGCTACAGCAAGCTAATCAGAGGGGATTTGACATTATGTAAACGTAATCCAGAGAGATACTAGTGTACACAAAGAGAGGTAAACTGAAAGCTGCTCAGAGCTGGACTTTCCAACTGCTACGGAGACGTTTCTGACTGCCACAGAGACGTTTCCAACTGCCATGGAGACGTTTCCAACTGCCACCGAGACGTTTCCTTCCACAGCAGGTTATTTCATTTCTAATCATGATGCCTTCTCATCCTCCCTGCCCAGATCATCCTCCTTGCCCAGATCTTCTTTATTGCTGTCCACGTCAGTGGTGGAGGGACTCTCACCTCACTATCCAGATCATATTCATGGGCAGACCACTTGCCTTGCATTTGGTCGATTTTTGCAGGTTCCCACAGCACACCTGCAAACATCTGTGCAGGAAGACCATTGTCATTCACATGGGCAATGCTTGCTACTGCAGTCACGAGAACAAGCACACAAGAGAGTGCCCTCAAGTAGAGCAGAGAGCGCTGGCTGAAAATTATTCCAATGGATGGCAAGACAGCCATCTGGCCTAGTTTTCCTGTCCAGCCATGACCAACAGGACTTGGGGCAACGGGGTTTCTGACAATTAAGAGAACACTTCCACACAGCTGTCTGATAGTTTGCTCTTTGCACAACTTTAGGGAATCTTGGCAGGGTGGCAATTGACTGGAATGAGCCTTTGTGCTGAAGAGCAGGTAACACACATGGTTGACACTAATGCAGTCTGGCTTGCCATACAAAGCACAGACAAAGGCCCCACATTTTGTGAAGATGTCTTTGCTAATGCCCTGTGGCCTAAAAGTGCCAATGCCATGCGATGTCCTTCTTGTTGGAGCAACTTGAAACCTGTCCTCTTGCCATGACCAATGAAAGCACTGGTGGTTTCACAGCCTGTTATAGCATGAAAGCCAATGAGAGCATTTCTCATTGCACTAAGCAATGAGGAACACTCTGTAGCAAAAGCCGGGCATGCCTATGACTGTTGTAGCCAAGATGGTATGCAAAAGGGGCAGTCGGTGGCAAGTAATGGTAGGCCAAAGAATAAGTGCCAACTGCTAAAGAGCAGTGTTCAAAAGTTCATGAAAACGGCTGGACTATAGTATGAATGAAGGGCATTGTGAAGCAAGCCAATGTGCAGCAGCTTGTAACCTGAGTTACGCATAGATGAATAGTACATGGAATGCACATCTTACTACATATAAACTATTGTTATGCTATTTTTTTTCTGGTCACTGAGTTGCATATCACTCCCAAACCAAAATAATTTATTTTGTTCGCTTCTTCAAGTATATTTTATTCAGATTTGTTTACTTACTGAGGAGGATTGTTCAATAGCCTAGCTTACTTTGGGAACTCTCCAGAAAAGAAGCTGTGGGCATGTGGTAGGTACTGGTACAAGAAAAGAAGAGGAAGAAGAATAAGTCAAAGAAGAAAACTTGAGTTGTGCCAGAAGAAGAAGGGTACATAAGAAGAAAGGAAAAAGAAGAGGTAGAATGGAGAAGAAGAGGAAGAAAAAGAAGAAATTGCTAATATTGTCTAAGGGTTGAAAGAGAAACAGCAACAGCAAAAAGACGAATGAAGCTGGAGGAGAGTGGAGGGAAGACAGACTTCTAGATGACAGTGCAGAAGGCAGCTTGCTCAACACAGAGTTCATAGCACATAAGAATGAGGACAGATGACAACTGGAGCTATTTGATGAGAATAGCATGATTGTAATGGGCTGTGACTTGACTGGAGGAGGCTGGCCTTTCATGAATTGCCAACAGAGCAATAAGTAACTGATGTTTTCAACTACAGCAAGCTAGGGTTGGAAAATTGGCACTATTGGCACTATTGAGGATAGTCTTTGTGTTGTTTTTGTCAAGTATGGCTTGTGCTGCTGTTAACTGGACTTTCTCTTAAGACAGAGCAGCAGTGGGATTGATGCCCCACACCAGCCTGTGCAACACTGCTCCTCCACACTTGGGTGGACAACCACAACTGACATGCAAAACTGTGGCTACAAGATGACTTGAGGCGCAAGTTGACAAGTCGATATAATATTACAACAGTTTACACAGCACAACAAATCATGTGATCTTTGTCAGTATGCTGGCCATATGGACCTCCCAGCCTGGTTATAGCATAGCATTACACCAGGTGTGGGTGCACCTGTATAGCCAAGATAATTTTGCCCTTGATTGTCCAAGTCAAGATTGCAGCATGGGCCTGTGCTCCCAGGACAGTCTCTGCCAACTTTCCACTATTCTATTTCATCTTGTGTCATTATGGCCCACTTGTAGATGTAGTCTGGATGTTTCAAGTTAAATAAAAGTTTATGAGGCTGCACGTGTTGCAGGACAAGTCTTGGAGTCCTGACAGCTCAGTGTAGCATTGTCTCATCAAGTCTTGGAGTCCTAACAGTTCAGTGTAGCATTGTCCCATCAGCTGACTTAAAGCAAAGCTTGCGCTCGGAATGCCCTTTATCATTGTTTATGTACACACGCATGACATGAGCTAACAGGAAAAACAGAGGGCCTAAGCCGTAACATTGCGTCACACCAAAACTGCCAATGGAGAGGTTGCCAGATTTGTGTGCAATTCTGATCTTCCAGCCAGTACATCCAGGTAGCTGTGGAACCACTGTAGAGCCACATCAGTATGCATTCATGCAACATCTTCCAGGGACTGGGTTAACACTGTGTGGTCTATCTAATCAAAGGCTTTACCTGCATCCAGAAAAACTGAATGCACAAGGTGATGATCGTCCAATGTGTTGTGCCAGCCCTCTGGGGCATATCATACAACCTGCCATTATGTGCAGAATGATCTTTCAAGAAACAAAGTGATTATCTGGAGTAAGATTGCTGGTTGAGCGGATTTTAAGCAGCTGTTCGTGAACATGTGTCTTCAACAGGCTTTCGAATTCAACACGCAGCTACCTGTCATAGAGGGTTGTGCATCATGAGCGAGCCAACCATTTTCTTTTTTTAACTTTACCCCGTTTTGTAACATATTTTGTGGGACCCAATAGAAACCTAGTGCTTACATGATTTTCATTTTACACTATTTCATGGTCACACAAAACTCAACAACTGTGGGCAGTTGTGCACCATTTTGTGTAACCATGGCTACCAAGGATCTCAGCAATGCAAACCATGGTAGATCGCTAATGCATACTGGCATATGAATAACCCTATCATTGATGTTCAACATACACACTGGTCACTTTAATTTATGTCACACTAGTAAGTATAGTGCAATTACACTTTTGCTAATGGTGCCTGACTGGCACATGTACACTCTTGCACTGCATGGAGACTGGATACTTTGTACTAAGTAGTAAGTGAGTTGGTAGTGTGGCAGGCCAACTCCCTTGTTGCGAGCAACTGACAACACTTTTCTCCAAGACTGACATCTGATGTGGTGCTGGAAAGTTTCTGATGAACAATTTGAAATTCACTAACACCAGCATGTTTATTTGTAATTACATGTGCAATAATAAGCTTTCTGGTGAAAGTTTATTGATTTATACCAATTTCCTCTATTAAAAGGACAGTCTCTAATAAGAGCATGCCTGCTGCCAAACCAAATCATTTTCTCTTTCTCAAGAGCATGCATGTCCTGTTATTAGTGAAACATCCATTGCTATAACATAAATCTTATTTTACTGTAGCTATTGTGGATGGACTTTCTGGCACCCTGCTTACCTCCAGCAGCCTGTACTCAAAGTACTTGCTTTTCATGTCACTAGTAGCAGAATTTGTTTACTATGCCTTTCATATGCGTGCAACGCCAAACATCACATTATTTAGCATGAGGAACAGTTGTGGCACACTCATAATGCATTCTGTCTAGCTGGCCCTATCTAAATATGAATCTGTTTCATACTGTAAGGGAGCGAAAAATAAAATCACGGTGACACAGTCTCAAACAAAACTGAGGGGTTGACTATGGTTGTAAAAAAAATCATGCTCAGAACTGGACTACACTCTTATTCAAGAAAATATGGTTTCGGGCAAATAGGAGACTTAGGTGAGAGTATAGAGGATAGTTCAATGTAAGATAATACTGAATTTGAGTTTAGTGTAAGATAACACTGAATTTGAGAAGGAGACAAGGTGAACTGAGTCCTAGCATTACAAGCTGTGGCTGGGGAGATTGGAAGCGCTGGTGCTTAAGGGTTGCGTATGACTTAGGGGAGGGGTGCCGGGGAGTTAGGGGTTACTGTGGGTGGTTAGATTAGCGTGAAGGGCTGATGGGATACTAATTGGAAAGGAAGGAATAAGATGGTTACCATTGTTTGAAAAGAAAAAAAAACAGGATCCGCAACCACTCAGCTGATTGCTGACAGATTCCCTCATTGGTATCCTTGATTTTATGTACGTGTATATATTGTGTGGGGATGTCGGGTTGGCAGATGTGTTTAAACGTCTGACTCTGACCTCTGTGGGTGTGTGGTTCAAATCTGCCATGGGCCACACATGTCAGAAAGGTTTGTGGTTTCTTCCTTGCCCACGTTCAAGGGTTTCCTCCTGGTTGTCCGGTTTCCTCCCTCTCCAATAAAATAAAATAAAAAATAAATCACCTGAACACTCTAAGCAGTTATGCAGCAGGTTATTCCCCTACTGCCAAACTTGGCATTGCCACAGGGTGAGACTGGCCGTTTGGGTGGGACGGGTTGTGGTTGTCCTTACAAATCCCTGTGCCTAATACAAGCC
>JAOWAW010146139.1:0-10424 GCA_028565695.1 Nicola tetela | reverse complement strand
GATCTGGCATTGTGAATAGTCACAAAACAAAAACTATCCCTTTTGCTGATCTATATCTGCATACTTCCAGCTTGAGGAAATGTCTTCCTTGCCCCGTTCTTGAACCCAGGCCAAAATTGTGCAAGTCATCTATTGGTGACCAGTGACGAAATTATACAATCAAACTCTACCATCACCTCAAACCAGCCAAATCACATTATACTACTCAAATGTCTGAGTGCTACATCAGCATACAGAACTGAGATATTTTCAAACTTACCGGAAGCTGTGGCAGGTCCGACGGCCTTCAATTTGCACAACTCCTCAACTGCCTGCTTGAGGTCGGGGAGGAGGCTAAATGCACGCTTTGTGATCAACTGCACATCTGAAGGCTTGTTTTCTGCAACAAGTTGGTTTAGTCGTGGGCGGAACTTGCCACGCTGCAAAGGGCCAAAACATGTGAAGTTAAAACATATGAGAAGATTATTAATGACAGAAAGTATTCCGTCACTTAGTTCAGCTGAGGACTAATTTCAGTAAGACCTGTTTTCACTCCAGAAGTTTAACATATGAGGTTTTTAACTTCTGCTGCTACAAAGAACAAATAGAATTCCTTCTCACAAATACATGGGCAGGGCTCAAAAAATCGGTCACCTACTTGCCATTTGCGACCAAACTTTGACTTTTGGCAAGTGGGGAAAGCTCCTTAGTGGCCGGTTTTGCGAGTGAAAGGTGCCCATTAGTGGCAGTTTGGTGACCAAATGCTTGGGAAACTGATCCATTGCGAACGACCTAGTGTCTCCGTTTCCCGGCCTCATTGGCCAGGCAATCTAGATCTTGTACTCCCGGTGCAAGTTTGACTTCCAACTAGTAGTACAGCGTATCCTAACCAACAATTCCAGACTGTCTACTGAAGTGACGTTGATCTCTCCCTGCTAGTAGTCCATCGTAGTCAGCATACCAGAGGGACTTGAACCCAAACGGCTGAAGCCGAAAGCATGTTACCTGCAAGCATGGGTGTGGGCCAAAGCAGCAGTACAACTGCGTACACGTTGCAACCATAAAAATGTAGCCTACAGCACATGCCATGCACCTTTGGACACAGCAGCTTGAGTGGGGAGGTCCCAGTGTATTTCATCGTCGTCTATGTACATGCATGGCGACTGAATGTTGTGCTTCACTGCCATTTGTAGTGAGTGTAAAATCAGTTTACTTTTCCTTTGGTGAATAATAGTGAAAAATTTTTCGAGCCCTGATGGGTTCTGTAGCTCCTGGAAGCTACACCTGTAACGTCAAACAAGAACAAACACTGTCAAACAAATCAACAAAGTGAATGTCCAGCATCTAATCCTTGACTTGGAGGCATTTCGTACATCAGAAAAAGGCAGCTGACAGGTACACGGACAACAGATCAGGTAAACAAAAGGCCAGTACTGTTCTTCTCACATTCATTACAACTGTTGTAACCAGGCCTGACTTTCAGACTCTCACACAATGGGAGCTTGTCTTTGCGCACAGGGAACGTTATGGGACTCACATGATTTGAATATCTAGATAGGTCGCACAGTTATTGTCTGGGTTCAAGACAAAGCATTGCCAGAGCTTTTCACACTGGGGGTATTGATTGATATCTACCACTCTTCCGCATCTTCCTCTCTGCTTTTTGCATGATGGATATGGATATGAAAGCTGCGTTAGAAGCCTCTCTACTTGTTCCGGTGAGCCCAACAACACAAGGACTGCACCCACAGCTCAGAGTATACCTTCATCAGGAAGGAGGACATTTCTCTGGAAAGAGATGTGATCTTATAGAAAACCAGGAGGCATGATAGGAGTCAGTTGTGCACACCGACAATCTAACTGAGCCTGTAAAATGTTCGGTTAGTCTAAGCATCCGTTTCTTCTTCATGCAAAGGGCCCTATTTTATCATCAGAATGAGGATGCAGCAAAGGCTCAACCTAGCAGGAAAAGACAGATAGATTTCCACAAGTAGGCCACTCCAAATGAAAAATTTCATCATTTACATTCCCATCAAGTGAATGGTTGCCAGAGTGATTTGTTCTCCCCCATATGTAACCTCCACAAAAGCAGTGCATATATCATGTATCATCCTATGAATATGGAACTCTTCATCAAGTGGACCAAATACAACAAGACCTTCTGCTGTGGTCTTACATTGTTCCCTTCTCTTCGTTCACTCTATGACCTTTAACACTGAGAACAAACTTTTCTATCTCCAGTGCATTTTCCGAAACGTGTTTTATTTAATGAAATATGCTGGAGACAAAACAGTTTTTTCCCAGTGTTAAAGGGCTACTCAACCCAAAAATCAACATTTTATCACATCGTCCTTTTTTCCTTCAGGAAATCTCTGCGCAAAGCAGCGGGAGCTAGAGCTGCCACCTTTTGCTGATCGACCAAAGGGAGCTGCATGATCGTGCCCATGCTTGTGAAGTAAGTAGTCCCAAGCAATCAACTGTGCTTCTACCTGTACATGTACTGGCATGCAGATCTATGCACAATTCCTACGCTTTTAATCTTCAGTCCAAACATGAAGGAAGAGGACAATTGCGTGGCTCCTTGCTTGAATTTTGGTATGGCAGCAAGGACAGCCAACTTTCAGGATGCAGAAATGAGCTGGAATACAACAACCGGCAGTAATAGCAGAATGGAACAATGATTATTCACGTTAATGCTACTTCATTGTCTTTTTTTGTTCTTAATTTGAGCAAGAAAGCAGCAATAACAAAAAGTTGACTCGAATGGGCTTATAGTCATCACATACACACTGATGCAGCGTATGCATACACACTGATGCAGCGTATGCATACACACTGATGCAACACATGCATACACACTGATGCAGCGCATGTGTACAACATTGTACATTAAAAGGGAGGGACCAAGAGGGAGAGCAAGAGGTTGTACAATAAGGTGACAAAAATATAAATTTAGGATGATCAAACAAGAACATTCTCCCCCCAGTAATGGAACCTAGGAGTTCATTACTTCAGAAAGGTAGGACAGAGAGAGAAAAAAAATATGTATACATGTACATGTATATATGTATATATATATATATATATACACATATATACACGTATATATATAATCATAAATACGGTAGGGGAGAATAATTGTCAACCACTGACATTGAGGACACATATCTTAGCAACAGGTCATCGGAAAACGCCAATCTTGGTCTTCACATCGACGATATGTACAACACCATCTTGCCCTGGATGCGTAATGACCACTCTACCTTTTGGCCATAAACCGCACGGATGATTTGGATCTACGATGATGACGATATCACCTTCCTTGACGGGCTCGGTGTGCTGCTGCCACTTTGTTTGGCACGAAAGTGTTGGCAAGTATTCACGCACCCACCTCCGTCAAAAATGGTCGCACAGTCGCTGTGCAATCCGCCACTGCTTACGGAGAGACAGGTCTCTATTTGCGAAGTTGCCCGGCAAAGAGTGGCTGGTTGAACTGCCCAACAGGAAGTGGTTTGGTGTGAGGCACTCGTCATCCATGACGTTAATTGATATGTGAGTAAGTGGCTGATTGTTGATGATACTTTCAGCCTCAGAGAGAAGAGTAAAAAAAACTTCTTCATGTGGAGCTCTCTTTTTCAGTGCAATCTTCGCTGACTTCACCAGTCGTTCCCAACTGCCATCCAGATGCAGTGCTGCTGGAGGGTTGAACATCCATTTCACTTCTTTTGTTGCCAACACTGCGGTGATCTTGTCTTGGTCCAGAGCCTGCAACATGACCTTCAGCTCCTTCTCCACACCCTTGAAATTTGTGCCATTATTGGAATGGATAACTCTTGGATGACCTCAACGGGCACTCATACGTCGGATCACCATAATCGCCAAGTCAGCAGTGAGACTGTGCACAATCTCGAGGTGCACCGCGCGTGTGCTCAAACACGTGAACAAGGTGACATAACGCTTTTCACGTCTCTGTCGCACAGTAACCATCAACGGACCGAAATAATCCAGGCCTGTCATCATGAACGGTCTGACAAACACTTGGAGCCAACATGCCGGTAGTGGTGCCCTTTCAGGTGAGTGCGGTCTCGAGCGTGTGATTATATTCGAATATTCGTTGCAGCACTAGTATAAAGTACTATTGAGCGGTCTGTGTAATAATAACCTATCCATTGAATATGTCAAAACAAATGACTCAACATAATCATGTTGACACCTGCTGTAGCACATTATGTGTGTGTGTGTGTTTCTGCACGCATGAATGCATGTGCAGAAATATACATGTGTGTACGTGTCAAAAATGCCAGCTGCTGAAAAACAACCTAGAGACTGCTACCATAAAAGCAAATCAACTGCAAACAAAATCACAACATTTTCACAGGTCCCTTTCTGGGGAAGAACTTTCCAACAGAGCAGTGCAGAAACTTTCTGACCAAACACACACGCACGCACACACACACACACGCGCGCACACACACACGCGCGCGCACACACACACGCGCGCGCACACACACACATGTATATATGTCCTCTAAACATGATTCTCAGTCACCACACCAAAAGAACAATTGGTGTCGTGATTGTGTTAACCCGGTCAGGATTGTGCTTTCTTCAATGATTCTGAGATACTAGAATAGGACTCGTTGCTACCACAAGACACATGATCAAGCAAAGATAGATATTCACACACTCACTGTCAGCTTCCACTGCATGAGTTGGACAAGCTCATCATGCGTGAGGTAACGTTCCTTGCGAGACTTCACTGACTTTGAAAGCACGTTGTGGAACCTTGGAACAAAGAAGACAAAAATCAACCAGTTTCCAGACCAAACAGTTGAATCGACACTACATGCAGGCAAAAACCATGCACCTATACAACATTTGTTGTCATGTTCTACATGGGGCATACACAGCGAACCTCTGCGAACCCAGAGACAGATCATAAACCCTGGATGAGGAAAAAGCCATGGGAGCCAAAAAGAGATCTCTGCTACTAAACAAAATTTAGTATGAGCCTACTGTCTGCATCAATTCACGACACACACTCTGCGAGATCTATGCAATACACACACATGTGAATGGGGAAATAAAAACAAAGTGTTTGGTATGTAGGACACATACACCTAGTCACTCACTCCCACACCTATGCACACATAAGCAACAAGGATTGCGTTCATGGAAGCCTTGTAGTCCCACTCGCTTCTTGTATACCCAGGACCAGAGAAGTCTATTACAGTCTCAACTTCAAGTGAACTACCTGCTGGAAACCCCTTTACCAAGTCCTATTCATTTTCTTTCTCCTGCCCCAGTCTCCACAGAGCTGTTGACACTGCTATGGGATTTGAATTTGAAAGACACTATACAGTGTGAAACTAAGAACAAGCATTGGCACAAAAACCTCATGTAGTGAACACAAAGGATTCATTTAAGCTTGGGACTTTGCAAAAGGAGATTTCCACTAATAGAGGAAATATTGTTACTGGACTGACATGGCCCCTGTTTAATACAGATGTTTGGCTACGTGTGACTTCTGAGAGACATACGCAATACTGTATGTGTTGCTAGGCTTTCGTGTGAAACAAGACAAAAAAATAGAAACGGTAGACATTTTGTACACTTCACAGATACCCTGAATCACTCCTTATACATTGACCAGTAATTAGGTGTAAAACCCACTCTCACTCCTCAGTAATGACATCTCTTCATACTTGTGTGCTTAATTTCTGTCTCTACCACTGCCTGTCTGTCTTACTGCCAGTTAGTCTTATTCCCTGCTCTTTCCCTCTTTTTTCTTTCTTTTCTTTTTCTTGCGTTTGTTTCAATTCGTTTTAGTATTCGACTACAACTAATCATTAAATGTCTGTTCTCTCAAGGTCGATATCTATGGTTGCATTGTCAACCTTATATCAAGAAGATATACGCTCCATTTTGTTTGTAGATCTACACACTGAACAAAACACAATTAACTAACCAATCGTCCAAAGTCTTTAGTGACGGAGTCTTTTTGCCCGACTTCCCAGCTGACTTTCTCTTGGAAAGCTCCGCAACAACACTGTCGTATTTTCCTAAACTGTCTCTCCACCGTGCCGTGTCCTTGCAGCTGAACAAGCCTGCGTCAGCCATCCTCCTTATGCTCAGACTGCAGCCATCGTCGAAGAAAAGCAGAATGATTTTCTTCAACCGAGGCTACGCTGATCAATCCAAGTCGACCAGTCAGAGGGTTGAATCCCTTTCAGTATTTTGCCACAGACGTTTATGCCGCCTGCTGCTCTAGAACAGGCAGAATAGATTGCTGTCCAAATCCACACAAATAGCTCTTCTCCGTCTAGTTATCAGCTAGTACTCTAACTTCTTGACATGTCGGTCCTTCTCCAGGCGACGAAAAAGTCGAAGAGCGGATTCCTGGTCCGGAGCGCGGTGAGCTTCCTCCGCCCTTCGCCTCAGCACCGACGCGCAGGCTGCGACGAGATATGCACGAGACGTTCGCGCGGCCGCTGCTCTGGGTGCATTTACCTTAAATGGCGCGAAATACGTATCGATGGTAACATTGCTTAGTAACGAATATATCTCCTAGGTAACGCACAATGCTCGTTCGCTTGCGCTATACTATATAGCTAGCGCTAAGGCCAGCTGGTTAGAGTAAGTTGCAATCATTTTTTTTGATCGAGATCAGAAGAGCTCGACGGTGATGTAGATCTACAGTGCGCAAGTTAGCGTTGTTGATCAATACAAAGGGAACACACTCAGAGAAGGTTGAGGACGAGCGGACAGGAGACCTTTCAAAGTTGAAAATTTCTTACTGCGGAGGGGCTCGATGAGAAATCGTGTTCGGCTGCGTTGATTTACCCACATATTGTCTTAGCCATGCCATAACCGTTCGCTGGTTTGGCAGAGCTCTAGTGGCTGATTATGTGCGTCTGATTTTGTTAAGCCAGAGATGAATGCGGCCAGGGAAAGGCCTTCCTTTTTCCTTGTCATGGCCTGTGGTCAGATTGAATCCGCTGATGTAAGTACCCCGCCGTGGCTATTTGCTATTTATTTTTTTTCTTGTTGCCAACTAGTTTGAACAGTCCTGGTTAAGAGTATTATACTACAGGCTCTCTTCAAGAAAGAAACTAGTTCTTGTTCGTTATTTCCAGATTTTAATTTTGCATCCCGTCTTCCGATCTCAGCCCCCTCGTTCTCTTGCCTCTCAACCTTCGTCGTCCTAAAATTTCTCTGTAGACGTCCTCATCAGTAGCGGACTTACTTCATTTCTTTACACTCCTTACTCAATACCGAGGTCCCTTTCCACCGTCCCATTTCTTCCTCTTCTGCACTAAATCCAGGAATACCTTTATCATTCTGAAAGGCGTGTTTGGTATCCTCCTAATCAGTGTTTGCCTTGCATAAGTATACTGCAAAATGGCGTAATGATATTCGTGTTGTTTTCCCTAATTTTCTACGTACAGTTTCCTGAGTATGACAACCTCTACTGCAAGTTCTGTTTTGTCTATGGCCAAGACTGGGTGATTACTACGGTAATATTGCACGTCTATCGTTACCTCTGCTTTTGCATCTGATTGGTATAATGTGGATTATCGCAGCAAGTAGAGACCGCAGTAAATTTTCGGCCAAAAATATTTGTTAGGGGAGATAATTAGCGATGGTTTGAGTCCAGAGAAAGCGTTAGAATTCGTTGTAAGAAAGAGTGAGTTGATTTCATAGGAGTGGTCCAATAAGCATTCCAAGTGCTTCTTCTGGTTGTTTCACTTCTCTCTGGTCACTTTTTGCCAGCTTATTTAGGCATTCACCGCAGTTGAACAGTTGAACACACAGCTTCAAAGCTCTGAGTAAGCAGAAGTGAAATCACATGTCATTACCATGGTAAACCGTAACCACCTAGCAATTGTTTATCACAAGCATCTTCTGTTGGTGATGCGCTGTCTTCCTGTTTAGCTGTTTTTTTTTATCATATTTTCCAGGGCCTTGAGGAGGGCATAAGTCAACTTGCCCGCAAGAACTCCGACGAATCACAGCTGATTGTGTGGAACTTTCCACTTGACGTCACGTTCAAAAGCACCAACCCCTTTGGCTGTAAGTGCTAGTATATTAACAGCCAAAAGACCTCTGATGATAAGTGTAAAGCTTTTCATCAATGTTGATTTGGTTCAAAGATGCTCATTGTGGGATTTTCTGTAGGATACACTTGTGTTGCTCTTGATTTGTAATATCAGATTGTTTTGTCATTTGATAAAGAGCAGCTCTTCAATGAAAAGAAATTCTCACCAGTTCTTGCATGTATGTGACACTGTACAAACTGTGACTGTTGCCATAATTAGAACCCCTTTAAACCCCACTGTTACCAGTGTTTTAGCTAAGCGATTTAGGGGGGCAGCCCGCCCCCTTTAGAAATTCTGCGCCCCCTTTCCAAATGAAGCACCCCTTCGTGTACTGAAAACTTGATGTAAACACCAGTTTGTGTAGCCACATACTAGTATATATTTACAGATGTATATAAAAATAAACTATATGAGTCTCATGATCGATCACACAAGGAAACTTGAAGAAGTCTCAAGTGTTCACCCCCTCCCCCCCCTTAAATTTTTCTAGCTAAAACACTGGTTACTATTGTCAAGAGTTGTAAATGCAGATTGCTTCCTAAGTCTCCGGAAAAATACCAGTCAAATTTAGCACAAGTATCACTGTCAGATCGATAGCAACCGATATACTCAACTGTTGATTATTGGGTGGGTTTTCACGTGTGCGCGCGTTCACTCACACATGTGTATGTGATGACTGAGTATATTAGGAGCAATGATTCATGTGAATACAGCATAGATGTACTTGGACCTGTTTCAAGACAGAGAGAAGTTTTTAGTTTGATCGTTAGCAGTAATCTTATATTTGGCCTGCCATAAGTGTGCATCTTCCAGCCAATGCTGTCCAGGGGATTGAAATTAGAGACATCCTTATTGTGATTTCTGCCTTCTTCCCCTCTCCTGCTCTGTGATTTTCCTTTTCTCTTTCTCTCTCTCTCATATTCTGTATTTTTCTTTCCTCTCTGTTTTTGCGGTATTATTGCTCTCACTTGTTGCCTCTTTGCTTTTGTGGAGTGCTTGGGTAGCTACAGTATTATTCTGTGTGTAAGCCCTGGGCTTAAAATACCTTCAAGTACCCAATTGCCTGGGCTTAATCACAGATAGGATTACGAGCAAATTGGCTTATAGACAGGTGTGAAAACACACAACAGACTGAAATGGGACGTTCTTTCCAAAACAAAACTGCCAATTTATGGAAAAGTGTGCATTTTGCAGCTGAAAATTGTGATAAAGCATTGCCACTTTCAGAATTAAACTCAAAGTCTCCAGTGTCAGGCACAACATTCAAATTCATCACTGGAAGCTCATGTGCTGTTATCCGAGATGCTTTTGGCAGCATTATAGTTACCACTGCACCATCTACCATCTGGTGGGCTTTACCACCAGTGGCCTTATACATAAGTATGCCACAACTACAGGCACTATCATGGGCTTATACTGATGATGATGGGTGATTTTTACAGAAATGGCTTATATACAGAAAAATATGATATTGTTGTAAGAGCATCTTTGTTGATATGGTTTGGCTGCATAAATTGGCATGAATTAAGAGTTTGTCATTGTGTTACCATGAGCATAAAAATTGCTCCCATGGATATGTCTCCTTTGCTCTACAGTCATTGCAGTCTGAGTTTGCAGGATATTTTTATGGTTATGTTTAAAAATATTTTAATTTTTGCATGTATTGTTTATGCATTCTCTTGTTTATTTGTTCAGGGCCACAGCTTGTTGTTAGCGTGTATGGCTTGGATGTGTTTGGCCGTGACGTTGTGCGAGGGTATGGCTTCGTCCACCTTCCGATTTCACCAGGGCAGTAAGTTTAGTTAACCTCAGAGAGAAAGAGAGAGAGAGAGAGAGAGAGAGAGAGAGAGAGAGAAGAGAAGAGAAGAGAAGAGAGCTAACATGGTGGGTACACTTGCTGAAGATATGTAGCAATCTTTTTGTGCATACTAGGTTCACTCGTAAAATCCCGATGTATGTTCCTCAATCATCATCGACAATCCAACAGCTAACAAGGTAACTCTCCCAATTTCTCTCATGCTAAAACAGTGCAGGCATGGATGAGACTGCCATTGAGATAAATAGCTTCGTTGCTAATGGAAGTTATCAATCACGACAAATGGTACTGGGTGTTCATATTTTACACTCCTTTTTATTTCTTTGAAATTTTGTTGGTCCTGCAGAAAGGTTTCATACATGCTGTATTTCTTTGGTGTGACATTAGAAATAAAAATAGATTGTGGCTTGTACATTGTCAGAGAGGCTTCTGCAGTTTGAATGAGCACTTTGAGAGAAGAAAAAGAAAATGAAAAAGAAGGAAAAGAAGAAGAAGAAGAAGAAGAAGAAGAAGAAGAAGAAGAAGAAGAA
>JAOWAW010146117.1:0-10425 GCA_028565695.1 Nicola tetela | reverse complement strand
CCCCCCCCCCCCCCCCCCCCCCCCCCCCAAGCCATGCAATAGTTTACACAGGAGCTCTAATCTGCGCTGTTCCCAGCGCCAGGCCAATGATGGTAACCGAAGATGGTTGAGTAGAGAGCAGGGGTGCAGTCCACTCAGTTCATCAGGGCAGAGTAACTTTGCCGCTTGGAGTTTGATCTTCTCAAGGAGACGCGTATCGGTAGGACTCAAATTGTCCCATACGGGGAGGCATACTCAAGTGATGGCCGGATGACGTAGAGATAAACCGTCTTAATCAAGAGGGAGAACATCCGACGGCATAAGCGGTGGAGCATGGCTAGTGTACCAGCTACCTTCTTGGAGAGATGGCTGAGCTATGCCTTCCATTGTAAATCGGAGGATAGAATAATGCCGAGGTGTTTCACTTTCTGACCTTGGGGTATTGCAGTGCTGTACAGTGTGAGACAAGGTGGCGTCAATGACGCTCTTCTGGATCCTGTGATGGTCAGGTCCTCAGATTTGCTGGCGTTGAATTGTACAAGCCAGGTTTTAGGCCAGGCTTCAACGCTGTTTAGGGCGACTGGATCTTGCTGGTACTTTCGTAGGGGTGGTTTCTCTACTGGGGAACGATGAGTGCTGTGTCGTCAGCAAACATGTTCGGTGACACAATCGTAGCTGCTGGTAAATCATTGACGCCAACCATCACCTTCTGACAGATTATGAAATATATTGGAAACCGAGCATAGTGGCGCAAGAACGGAACTGTACGGTCAGGAAGATACGGCCGCAGGAAACCTTAGCTATTCACAAACTGGACTTGAGGGATGACAGAGGGATGCAATTGAGCAAGGTGTGGTTAGACTTAGTTCCGAAAAATAATGCTTCTCTTGACGTGTAAAACTCAGTTGTCATTTTAGTGGTTAAAGTGATAGAAGAACCCCCACTTTCTATATAAAATGTCAGTTGAAGTACTTGCACGCCACAGTTCGGATGAAGGTCCTAGTATAAGGATCGAAACGTCAACAACAAAAAACCCCATCCTTTTGCTGGTGTAAGTCACTTTCACTTTACTCAGGTTTGAAATTAACACTTGATACGTCACGTGCGACTGTATGGTTGAGTATGATGACAGGACAGGATTAAAGAAGCTGGCATTTGTAACCCATGATCCGTCTGGCCTATACAGGGAGTTCTGGGACTTCATCAACGCGGCCAGTAGCATTCGAAATTGATTCTATGACTGACGCATACATACCGTTTACAGCTATACGTACGGCACATTCTACCCCGTCACTTTGAAAGGTTTAGGCATGTTGACGAAAGTACTCCTACCAAGGCCTCCATATGGCCATGGCGTCTTCCTAACAGTCCAAGCTCAAAAACTGTGTGGTTATTTTCCATTTCGTTAAAGGGGGCAGTGCCATGATATTCGGTGATTTTTGCCGAAATTTAAATGGTGCCGACTTACGTCGCGGGCACGTCTATTCGTATAATCCGACGGATGCAACTTCTTTGTCTACGCTGCGAAGAGCGCGAAGAAAAAAATTGGAGGCAATCATCTCAGATGTAGTCCGGCCTTTTTTAATAGCAAGTTGGGGAGCTTGGAACACGCTTGGGACAAGTACTAGTAGGAAAAAATAACTTAGGTGTTGTTGTCGCGAGAGCTGTAACCATGTGCGATTCCAGCTTTGAGGTAGACTCTTCTCGCTGTGAGGGTATGCCTTCTGGAGCACTTGCAGAGGCGTTTGCAGTCGCCCTGGTGACTTGCTCTTGCTCAGGTCAATGTCTAAGGAACGAGGGCAAGAAGAAGCGTGGTTGTCCTTGTCGGAATATAGGCCAGCCGAATGCCACAACTCGTGTGTTTGTGGTAAGAAGCACCTTTGCAAAAACAATGTAAGCCATGAACAGGATTTTGGTTGTCCTTCTCCAGCAATAATCTAAAGCTATGTGTGGATACTGGTCCTTCCAGAGGACGTCAAGTGAATCGAGCGACAGCGAAACTGCCACTCGCAGTGCTCGAATTCTGCAATCCCTTCTTTTCTGAGTCGGACTAGCTACGGCCAGTCTTCCGCGTACGGGAGTCAGTCTGGTACTCGTTGTCACACAAACTGCAAACCAACAAGCAAATTTCGCTTCCACTACCGCGTCACCCAGGGTGTCATGCCCCAAGGGTAGACCGGCAAGCTACAGCTACTTGCAGGCTACATGATTGGCACGGCCACATGTAGACAAAACGTTAACCACACGAAGATGATGACATGATAGCCTGCCGTTGAAAGGTTTCTACGAGACTTTGGTCAACGCGGAGTAGATGAGGTCTACGCGTAGTAAACGTCTGGAAGAGTGGCCGCCATTTTTTTGGTCCAACATTAAAATGGCTGCCAATATCGTGACACTGCCCCTTTAAGGAATCGCTCTTCTACGGCTCGAATCTAAAAGTCGGTGTCGGACTTCGATCTTTTCTGATGAGTGTGCGATTTTAAACTGCGATTTTTGTGTTCTACGACCTCGACTTTATCAGGAAAGAATCTCCACTTTTCCCTATAGGCTTGTCGTTTGTTGCGCTTCGTCCTTCTTTGAGACTGTATGCGTGCATGCACATATCTGCGTCGATCTACAAGTACATGTAGGTGAGTGAGACAGGAATCCTGAAGTGCACTACCGGCATACCGGAATCTCCGTAGAGCTTCTCCTGAGCAGTGCCTTTATGGTCGTGAGGTGCGAGATCCGATCCCTCGATCGCCGCAAATGCTCTAATATAGGAGAGGTAACGTCGCAGTTCAAGGACGCATATCACCTCAGCTTAGTGTCACTGCATTGTTACCTGCCCTTGCCGTCGACGAGAGAGGTGAGAGATCTAGAGAAAGAGAGAGGAAGAGAGAGAGAGAGAGAGAGAGAGAGAGAGAGAGGAGGAGGAGGAGGAGGAGGAGGAGAACGAGGAGGAGGAGGAGGACGACGAGGAGGAGGAGGAGGAGGAGGAGGACGAGGAGGAGGAGGAGTGAGAGAGGGAGAGAGAGAGAGAGTGGGAGAGAGAGGGGAGAAAGAGGGGAGAAAGAGAAGAGACAGAGAGGGTGGGAAAAAGAGGGAGGGAGAGAGAGAGAGGAAGGAGAGAGTGAGAGAGAGGGAGGGAGAGAGAGAGTCAAAGAGTGTGAGAGAGAGAGAGGAAGAGAGAGTGAGGAAAAGAGACAGAGGAAAGAGGGAGTGTGGGAGAATTTTTTCTGACTGCTTGTTCATCTTGGTGAAAGAAAGCAATATTTCCACACCGAGCATCTGCAACGGAAACCTGAAGGGGAAAATTCGATCAAGCGTGTTAATTTTGCGGGCGCCGGCCAGCTGACTAAACGGCAGCACCTCTTTCTCCCTTTGCGAAATGGTTTGGTGTGTTGTCTACGGCTGTAAAAACCGTAATAAGTACAGGAAACTACGTTCCGTAAGCTTCCATTGATTCCTTTAAAACGCTGCATTGAGGAAACGCTGGGTAGGAGCCCGTCAGTTAACTCATTTGCCAAAGCGTTACGCAGAGACAGGGTATGTCTGGTCAGACAGATTTGCCGACAGTGACTTTTGGCAAAATTTTAGTCAAGAACTCCCGGAAAGTGGACGCACAAGGCGTGAACTGGAAGCAAGATCAGTGCCGCCTGTGTTTTCTTTTTTAAAACTTCCTCGGAAGCTGCCTAAAGCCAGAACAGGGAACATGCTCGAGTGAGTGCGTGAATACACGTATTATCCCGCTACAGTGTTTTCTTCAAATCTAGAGTATAACCTCAATGCGAACGTTAACGCTCATTGGAATTCCTCTCTTCTTAATTAGGTTTTACAAGATGCTCTGTAAGAGTTGTATACGAGCCTTGAAGCCAGTGAAACGGACACTGACTCCACTGATCATGTCTGTGGGACGACCTGCCGCAAGAGCAAGAAGAGTCAGTTGTGGAACCAGAAATAGCTAACGGCAGCGGAACTTCAACCGCTGTAGAGAGGCCTTCTGCAGATGTCATGATCAGCACAGCAACACAGACGAAGAAGTCTTCAAATGCTCGGAGCATTTGCCTTGGCTGCTTTGAACAGCATGCGCAATCCTGCATCGATTGCCGGCTCACGCAGAGGTGCAAGCTAACCTGAGTTAGTGTGAACGCCTGGAGCTTGATTTAGCTCCGATGATTCAACGTGAAAAATCGGAAACTGAAGAATTGCATTACGACGACTCTAACACTGACGAATCTGACGATCGCACACGAGCCTCAACCGGGTTCCGCCAAGCAGCGCGTTGGCAAAACACTGTTCTTACGGCATCTTCCAGCTGCATTGGGCCCCTTATTGAGCCCCATGTCTTCGCCGGCTTCTGCTCACGCCGATAATAGCGCTTATAGCGAACCAGAAGATGATAGCAGGATCTCCCTCATGATGTCGATGACTGTACTGCCAGCATTTGAGATGCCACAGAGAATGAAGGTAAAGAGGCATCTTGAGGTAGTGGAGTGGACTCAAGCAGGGAACGGAATTATTTGGTCCTCAAGTCGCCACACCGCTTTGCTCTCTGTTTGATAGATGCAGGTAACGTGGAGTACCTGTGTTTACCATAACAGCAGGCATATCGGATCAATAGTTCGAGTTACCACTGAGTGTGCAGAGAAGCACCTGGCGCACCTGGGATTCACAACCAACAATTCGTACCAAAGTGCCAGCTGGTAGGAAATTGCAAAGTTTTTAATTTAAAGGGTATAGAACCAAAGTGGCATATTCAACATTTTGGGGGTTTCGAGTTAAGGGCAGCCCTGAAAACTACATGGTCACAACCATTCGGGGTCGAAGTGGCATATCTGTATCAGCACTGTACAATGAATGGGGCGCCAAAGTCTGTATTTGAATGCAATCTTTCTTCCATTTAGAATCAACGTGGCATTACTGGTAGATAAGCCACATTGAATGTATTTGTGACCCACCGAACAGAGTTGAAGTGGTATACCTGGCAGATATGCCACTTTAGCCTGGGTCTTGGCGTTTCCTGAGTATAATTCTGTGTTAGCTGCCCATTCTTGAGGTTGCAAATGTTCTGTATGTAAAGGAACGGACCCTAAACAGACCGTAAGTCAGTTTGCACGAGCCACTGATCAAGCTAGCAGCTGCGACTTATCATGGAGAAAGTCATGGGTACTTGTTCAAGGAAGAGAAAAAGGCATGTTGATCAATGGAAGAAAACTAAGAGGAAGAAGGTTGTTTCCCAGGGCAAGGAGCACGTGTCGAGCAGAAAGGGCAGCCACAAGGTGATCCTAACAAAGCAACTTGGTGAGGGCTGCCATGGCAGCTGCAAGCTCAACTGCACAACAAAAGTTGACCAAGCTACTCAAGAATCTCTGCACAGAAGATTCTATTATGTGAGACGCGGGGAGCAGCAGGCCTTCATAGTCAGCAGTGTCAACATCAACCATGTGGGGCGTACCACTGCTTCAAGCTCAGAACGGCGCAGGAACAGAGCCTACACTTGCAAGTATCGCGTATCAGTGGGAGGAACGCAGATGAACATCTGCAAAGTGATATTCACCAGCAGTTTTGCTCTTTCCAATGGCCGAATCGCACATGCCATCAAGGGAGCAGTCAAAAACCAAGGAATGGTAGTGCCTGACCAGAGAGGCAAGAAAACTAAGTCAAAAATTCCCAATGAGAGCTGAAACTAAATCAAGCGTCCCATCGAAAGTTTTCCAACAGAACCCAGTCATTATTCCAGGAAGAGCAATCCAGATGCTCGCTACCTGAGGACAGATCTCAATGTCCGGAAGATGTGTCATCTGTATAAAGAGAAGTGCAAGGAAGACGAAAAGTCACCAGCTAGTCACGGAGTCATTCTACAGGAATATCTTTTGCAACTAATATTTTTTTTTTACAACTTGCACTTTCAAAAGCCGAAGGCGACATATGTGACACGTGTGACAAGCTCCATGCTGAAATAGAAGCTGCTGCAGACAACAGTGAGAGAGAACGACTGAAAAACAAACTTCAACTTCATCAAGCTATAGAGCAGTGTCCGCCTACAACGTGGGGAGCTCCGTGCAGACACATGCCGGGCCAAGGGTGACAGAAAGGTGGTATACCTGTGTTTTAACTTACAACAGGCAATGCCAACACCCCAACTCCCAAGTGCAACAATGTACTACAAATGACAGCTTTACACAGACAACTTTGTGTACACAACTGTGCAAGCGAAGAAGCAAGCATGTACATGTGGTCTGGGGATGTTGCCAGCAGAGGCAGTGATGAAGTGGCTAGCTGTGTTCTCAAGTATGTTGAGGAAAATTTTGTCGATGATGACGAAGTTGAAGAAATCATCTCCTACAGTGATTCCAGCGGAGGCCAGAACAAAAACTTCACACTTCTCTCCTTGTTACATCTTATTGTTGCTATTGGATACAAACGTGTTACACACAAGTTCTTAGTTACGGGCCACACATTCCTGCCATGCGATTGGGATTTTGGCATCATTGAGGGTTCAAAGAGTCACAACCAACACATCTATGCTCCTAAGGACTGGTACAAACTGGTTGAGAAAGCAAGGCGGAAGAAAGCCTTCAGCATTGTAAGAATGACCAGGGAAGAGTTTTTTTTCATTTGACACTGTCCAGAAGTGCTTGGTACATTATTGACAGTTGGCAGGCAGTCTGTGCGATTCAGTAAAGTTGCGCTCTCCAAATTCAGCCACCCACTTCTAACAACAGTGAAGCATTCTCATGACATGCTCCAGTTAGCCAAGTTCATGGACCATGCACCAAAGCGGGGGAAGCAACCATTATTAAAGAAGGTAAAACTTGTTCAGAAGTTTGAGGCAGCAAACCGCATCAGCCCTGTCAAGAAGAAAAAAGGATCTGCTGAGCATCTTGTCGCTTATTCCGCCAGTGCATCATCCATTCTACCACTCTCTTGCTACATTGAAGAGGCCAGACCCTGCAGAAGGCACAAGCACAAGCACAACAACCCCAGCAAGCAAGATTGCATCACAGTGGAAGGGAAAGCAAAAGGCACAAGAAGTCGAAAGTGACAGCTCCTGAGAGGATGAAGATTTTGACGCCTGGGAAGGGACATCTAGCAAGGAAGATAAAGAGACAGACAGTGAGGATGAAAGTGGACAGGACAATTGTGATGATTAGAATCTGTTCTATCATCTTTGCAAGGTATAAAACTCTGGACTATGAGTGAACATTGGACGCTTCTGCACTTGTCATAATCTAAACAAAACACTGTGTTGATTTCTGTTATCTAGCACCTATTTTTATTTAATCCGTAAGTAGATGTTGAATGGTACATCCTCTTTGACAAGACAGACCAACTTAAAATTATGCACGACTATGTTAAACTGGTTTCTCTCCTCCTGAAAAACAGCATTTTACAGATGTGCATCCTTGGTTCTTACTCCTTCATTTTCTTTATATGAAGAATTATACTTTATTATTAATAGTAATTTATCTTCTTGGTTTTCATGTAGCACATGGCGCATGCAAGAAACATTTTGTTGAGATTTATGCAAAAGTTTTTTCAAAGGATAAGCCATATTTGCACTAAATCCAAACTCTGGGCTGTTTTTTTTTCTGTAGAAAACTTCTTTCTTGCTGCATGAATTCTTCTTACTGGTGAGTATTTGCAAAGACGGCGTGGTTTGCAGATCTGAGAACTTGGCCTTCATATCAGAATCAACATTTTACGTACTGCAAGCAACATATCTTATCCCTGATTTATAGAGCAATGATGACGAAATGAGGCCGAGTCCACAGCTTGCTACCAGACAGGCAGCTGGCGCTAGCTAATGATAGTCGCTGTGACAGCGCAGGTTATACAGCAAAGCATGGTACTTATACAATCGACTTCCAGCTTGTTCAGGTGATCAGGACACAGGCATCAAACAGTGTTGGTACGAAAAAACTAGGGTTTGTGGCTGTGATGAATCATCTGCTGAAAGATTTTTCCCTGGATGTTACAACAGTTGATATAGAACAAAGCTCACAGAGCAAGGCCCTCATGAAAAAGGACTTAGCAAACACCAAACACCAATTTGATATATGACACTTTGTGAAATGTGTCTGTAAGAAAATAAAGCAAACAAAGAGAAAAAGAACTGCAAGTTATTCCTGGAGTGGTGGCCAGCCATCTCAAATCACCTGCAGTAGTCTTCTGCAACATTCAATGATGCTCCTGACATGCTCAGGGAAAAGTGGACATCACTGCTCTATCACATTGTGAACTGTCACTCGTGGACTGATGCCATTCAGTATAGAAGCTGTGCCAATTCACGTCTGACACAAGCCCAACAACGGAAGAAGAAGTGGCTGAAGGTGTCTACACCTGCATACAGTGCACTGGAATACATTGTTATGGATAAGAAAATCCTACAAGATCTAGGCAATCTGTTTGACTTCTGTCACACTGGATTTGTTGAAGTCTACCACAGTGTAATGACAAAATACTGTCCCAAATGAGAGCAATTTTCCTTCAATGCAATGAATGCTCGCACACAGCTAGCAGCACTGGACCACAAGCACAATGTTGATCGAACAGCAAGATAGCCAACTGAGCTTCATCAGAGTCCATCCAAAACAGAAGAGTGAGTGGGAGGCTAAAACAATCTTTATGAGAAGAGGTCCTTTGGGTAACTCAGAGAAATGCTGGCCAACCGGGAACAAACTCTCCAATTTCCAGTGGATTTACCTGAGCTTCCCAAACTGACCTACCAGCAAATATAGCCAAGGAAAATGCACTATCCACATAACAGTTTCTAGAGAAGATTTTTTTCTTGTATGTCAGTGCGCACACAGTGAAACACCGCGTAATTGGGTGTTTTCTTACTTGTGCGGATATCAGGATGTTGATTTTACTGCATCATTCCCTTCCTCATCTCTCTCTTATTTACCCTTACCCTTCAAAACAATTACCGCTAGATCAATGCCAAGTTTCTTTCTGTCTTGCAATAGCAGGTATGGTGATTCATAACAGCAACAGTCAATAAAAGATGAAGGTAAAGAAGAGAAGTAGACACACAAAAGAGATAGACATAATAGCAGAGCGCAATATACACAGACAAAGGGGGAGAACAGAAAAAGAAATCTTACAATTGCACGTTCCATAGGTGTGTGTGTTTCTGCGTGTGAAAGAGAGGAAGAGAGAGAGAGAGAGAGAGAGAGACAGACAGACAGACAGACACACAGACAGACACACAGACAGAGTGAATGGGGAGTAAGGGAGTGACAGAAGGAGACACAAAGATAGAAAGAAAGAGATAGAGAAAGATACAGGGAAATTATTATGAGTTTCATTCTCCATAACATACGTATAACTTCTGCCTACTGGATTCAGAGTGTTGTCTGAAGCCAGTGCAACTGCCAAAGTCCTGATCAGGAAAGACTTCCTTCATTTTCATTACAACGCAAGCAGGTACAGCAAGACGGACATTCTTTCCCAGGCGTCTATGCGACCACCAGGTATTGATGAGTAGCATAATGAAGAGCCCCGGAACACAAGAAAACACATTTGTCGACTGTCACGATGCAGACCAACATCTATAAATTATAACTGAACCCACGAAATACAAAGGAACTCTCGACCGACCGGGACCAGAAAACTTACTTGTTGTCCGAAAGAGTATGAAGTGAGCGTTTCATCAGGTGCAAATATCCGGTCAAAGCAGTCTCCTGTACGTCTCTCTCAAGACAAACCAAAACGAATTCCCTGGTCAGCGACACACCCATGCACACTTCGTTCCGTCCTGCAACTTCTGCAGCCGCGGTTTCCTTGTACTTGAGTCAGCAGATACATTCCTCCCCCGGTGACATTGAACAGCAGTCACCACACTGGCACCAGTCCGTATTGCCTAGTCGTGATGCTGGCAGCCAGATAGCCCAGTCATCCATTTAATTTTCAGAGAAACATTCCTCTGTACCCTCTTCCCCCGCACCAGCAGCAAACTCTTCTACTGTCCATCCTTAGGTAGGGTAACGGCTCACCCGTGTCCAGTTCCAATACTAGTGAGGAGGTATTACTTTTGTCCGAACAGCCTTCTCCACTTCTATCTCCCATCGGAAATTGATTCCATCAACAACAATAAAGGAGCCTACCTCAAAGCTAGAATCACACATGGTAGCAGCTGTTACGACAACAACGGCTAGGTTATTCTTTACCACTTCTTGTTGCAAGCGTGCTCCGAGCTCGCCAACTTGCTAATAGTCCAAGGCCTGATTACATCTGACATGATTGTCTCTGTTTTTCTTTTTCTTCTTCCCGTTGTTCACTGTATAGTATACACACAAGCTACATCCGTCAGATCATCCGAACAAACGTGCTCGCGAGGTGAGTCGGTGCCATTTAAATTTTGGCAAAAATAACCAAATAGCGTGACACTGCTGCTTTCATTAAAAGTAAGGACATGTGCATGGTGTAACGCACTTAATTTTTGAGTTGCAGCTGTTGAAT
>JAOWAW010146106.1:0-10426 GCA_028565695.1 Nicola tetela | reverse complement strand
ATCAGTCGATCACTGCCAGTCTGTACAGAGACCGAAGTGGAGAGAGATAGAGCTAAAAACCTACAACATTAATACAAAACTAAGCTCAATCTGTTTTGGGGACCTAATCGAGTGTGTGTGTGTGTGTGTGTGAGAGAGAGAGAGAGAGAGAGAGAGAGTGAAGGAGAGAGAGAACAGAGCACTACGCTGAAGAGGGTAGCGAGAGGCAGAGGCTAGTGAGATCCATATGCTAGTGTGCAGTAGTAGAATGGAGCATGCTGAACAAATTGCATGCAAGTCATGTCAGGCCAGGGCAAAGTACATGTCCGAACGGACGGGCTGCATGCAACACAGCAGATATCCAAAGTCCAAGAATTTGACTGGAGGGCCTCCACCTCTTATCACTTCCTACACATCTAAATGTAACATGTATGCAATCATGCGCAAAATGGTGACAGCTACCGTAGGCTATTCAGTAGTACTGAGCACTGAGTCCATAGTCACTAGGTCTGTGTCCAGTCTGCAATAGGGCGCATGTCATGTATTATGCTAGTACAATTGTGCACACATATATGTATGCCCGTATAGGAACTAGAGCTCCAACAAAGGTGCGAAGTTTCGGTTAGGGTTCGTTTCAATGCCAGAACTAACAAAGTTTCTTTTAAAACGAACGTTTGAAACGCACGTAGCATTGTATACGGGATATCAAGTGTGTGTTTCTTCTCGCCCTAATCATTATCAAGATAAGCCAGCGTAGTGCACTTTTCCTGTTTCTATCGCTGATCATTTTGCGTAATCCCAAAGCCTTCCCATCTCGATCTGATAGGATGCGGCTGTACGAAAGGTGAATCATTTCGGACGTTTAGCCAGCTCTTCTCGCCGCCGTCCGCGGCCGTGGCTAGATAGTATGAGAACACTGGTGTGATAGAATAATAGAACCTTCATTCGTAGCCGGTAGAAGGGTTCGTTAGCGTTCTAGAACTATTGTTGCGTCTGCAATGGGAACATATCCACAGTGCTTTCGATATATTGATGAAATATAAGAAGGACACGTGAATTAAACGTTAACCTCACTTGGTCCTCCTTCGCTGTTTACTCCTTGAGGTTTAACATTTACGCTGTACTGAGTCCACTGGTGAGGTGCTTTTCGCTATTCTCTACGACAGTGACCTTATGATTAACGGATAGAGTTTACCCACTTTAAATGATGGCTAGCCTGCATTTTTTTAGAATATTGTGGGTGTGATTTCTAAAATGGTAAATGTGCCGTTCTGTCGTTGTTTAAACTCTGTACGGGAGTATACTGGATGTTCAGTGAAGCATTGGCCAGTCTTAAGGGCAGCTGTTGACTCACAACACGTAAATGACTAGCATGTAAATAACCAACAGCGGCAGCAGCATTGTGGCTTCGTTTTCTGGTGCATTTCCTGGACATCTAGAATTGCAGTCCTGCAGAAACGGGCGAATTGTCTGTTAGAGCTAGCTTTAACAGTGGTTGCCTAACTACAGTAGTTGCAGAGTGCATTCTCTTTGGCACTTTATCTCAGTCTATCAACAAATGCCTGACATTATCAGCCAGCAATTTTAGCGTGCATATTCGACCTCTGAGCAGAAGACACATTTCACCATGTTCTAGGTATAGTTCTTACTGAGTATGGGAATCCAAACAACGACAACAAACACAGCAACCAAATCTGTAAAGAGAGAGAGAGAGAGAGAGAGAGAGAGAGTGTGTGTGTGTGTGTGTGTGTGTGTGTGTGTGTGTGTGTGAGTGAGAAAGGGAGAGAGAGAGAGAGAGAGAGAGAGAGAGAGAGAGAGACAGTGAAAGAGGGAGAGAGAGGGAGAGAAAGGTAGAGAGAGAGGGAGAGAGCAAGTGAGAGAGAAGCAGAGAAGGAGACTAGGTGGGCAGAGACTACTAAATAACTGAAGTGCAATACATACAGAGTCATGCAGCACCGCAATGAAGGGCATGCTTAAAAGATCAAGCAAAGGAAACGTACAATATGGCAAAACTAAAAGGTAAGATCAACTTAGGTTGGAGAGAGAAGGCATGCTTCTCCCATTGGTAGGGTTTTGAACTGGCGCAGCATGGAAAATTTAGTTGAACCAAAGAATTAGCTGCATTCGTCAGGCAACCATAGATGAACAAAGTCATTTCTCTTGCAGCTAGATATTTGGTAGTTAAAAAGACAGCTGGGCAGAGAGAGAAACAGAGAGATCTAGAAAGAGAGGTACATCGGTGTGAGGTTCATCTGAGCTAGCGCAAGAGTGCTACAAACAGGAAACAGAGAAGTTCAAAGGAATGACAGCTTGCTTCAAGGACACATTTTTTAGCAGAAAGCAAATTTCACTGTGCAAACCGCTAGCAGAGCCATAATCAGAAACATATTTGGAATAGATATTGCCATATTATCTGTACACTCTGCTCATTTCACTCTCTACGTGTATGCCCTGCCAGATCAGTGAAACTGTGACTTCTTTCATAATTCACATCAACTAAAATTAGGTCTGGTTCCTATTCAGGGTAAATGAAACTTATGGAATGTAACCCTATACATTGCTAGTAAGTTTCCACCATTCTAGCGACGAATAGCTATAGCACTATTTACATTTTAGAGTAGGTCAGTACTCTAGGCCACTACCCCTGCAGCTGGGATTTCCCTGTCTGAAAGATCACCTCTCCATAATGATGACAAAATTATAATCCATCTAGAGGCAGAAATGCCAACAAGTAACTTGCACTTGCTGCCACGCTGACTATTTGAGTACGCGTTGAAGTTGTTGACTGTGTCATCTAGGAGGTCTCTGGGCATTGCAATTCACAGCAGTTTAGCACTGTCATTCTCACGTATGACAAATTACCTAGCCTCCAGTCCAGAGTGTCCAGTACATGGACAAAGAAGCCCCAATTTGCGAGAAAGAAAGTTATCCATGTCAAAATTTAACATGTCTGAAAACACAAAGATGTACATTTATCCCCATCGACAACTACTTGTACCAGATATCCTCAAAATGAAGGTTCAGGCTGAAAGAGCACAACAATGGAAAATACTGGTCCTCTGTTCACACTCGCTTGCATGACCAATTTTCCATCCACTTGGCCAAAATTGGCTGATACCTACCGTAGTTTGTTTCCATGACACTATAGTGAACCTGTAGCATGTCTAGTAGATGTCTTGAACACACAGTACACTGGAAGGTCCGATGTTGAACTTGATCATTGAATCATTTTCTCCAATCAGATTAGTGGAAAACTAGTATGGTTGCTGTACATACACACCTGTCGCACAACTTTACTATCTCTGCCTTCACTATCACCTTACATTCTGAATTGTAATCCATTACTATTGCGTCAGTAATGGCCAGTGGGTAACAAGACTGACAGTTATGCTACAGTGTAGCTGCCTCTACAGCAACGCTGCTTTCTGAAACAGCTATTCCTGATCTGGCTTTTCGTTCTCCATCTCCACGAAAAGCTTCTCCTTCCTTTCACCGAGACCTTTTCTTTGTGCATTGCTGCTGCTGCTGCCCACCCAAAGCAACGTTATAGCAATACCCACGCTGCCAGCAATGACACAGTTCATCTTAGCTACGAGTGATGGTATATACATGTAATCTAGTCATGAGGCCAATGTCTGCATTACTGAAAGCTATTGCAATTGAAGTACCAACTAAATTTAGTGTCATCTATCTGAAGAAATGCTGTTTCATTTGCTAGTTTTGGGAGTAGTGGTGCATGGCCAAGGTTATTTGCGTAATTCTAAGAGATGAACTGTTTGAGGTAGAGTTGCACGGCGGGTAGACTAGCAGCTTTCTGCATACTTTTCTTTGAAATTCGACACAATAGACCTAGGACATCGGTATTCAGAAGGATAATCCTCGGAGCTGAGGCGGACGATTTTCCGTAATATAGTCTGTTCTAGTGTAGGGACAAGGCGGATACTTCGATAGATTTCCTCCCATGCCTGTTCTTCATATGCAGATTTCAAAGTCAACTGTCTTAGTCACGTCACGGGTGCTGTACTATAATGCTAACTGCTTCTGAACAATTGCTAGAGGACGAATTGTCAGACAGATGGTCGGATCCCATGCTATGTATGCTGTTAGCGTGCTTTTCTCATGTTTCCGTCCCTGTTCTACTACATGAATTTCGAGTTCACCATGCCAGGTGTTCAATTAGACAGTCAAGTCTAAAAGGCACCGAGAGAGGGTACATGTGGCTATGTTTCTGCGGTGGACCCGCCTCAGACTACTTCAATTAAACTCTAGAATGGGCCAAAACAGCACTTCCCCTTTCCAGTCGCATAAGCGCCTGAGCGAGAGAACGCCTGATCGAGCGAGCGATCGTCCGAGTGGCCACCACACTGATATACTAGACTGGTCCACCAAGCGGATTAGTACTGTATGTTCTATGTTCTCTGATTGATTCATCTAGAAGTCCGGCTAGCACTCTTCAGTAGAACCCACTGTACTACTCGCGTCATGAAAGGTGTATCTGGTCAATTGGAGGACAAACGCCAGCTGCCCACATCGTGCAAAAGTCAACCTGGATAATGGACCCTTCATCTGTATGTCAGTAGGTACATACTGTCACCGTAATTTGTTGACTTAGTCCGCTAAAGATCAGCGTTAGAGACCTACAATGTGAAGAAGGCACTTAAGGAGGCATACTTTGCCGTTTACTACACATGGCCACACAACTAGATCACTACAGGGCATCTCAATGAGCCGATAGCCGCACTCACGGTTATTAACAGACTTGGAAAAATACTACTGAAAACACTGAACATAGTCGGCAGCTACAAGTCCGTTCTGAAGCTTGCACAAACCTAAAAGTGCCTTGTGACTCCTGCCCAGAAAATAATACCGATTACTGTATTTCGGCAAATAAAAGACCGTGCTCGAATAAAAGGGTACGCTCGAATAGAAGACTGGATCGAGAGGGATTTGACAAAATTATAGATCGTGCTTGAATAGTAGATCGGGTCTACTACGCGATGTACATGCTCATTATACGTATATGCTCATGCGTGTGCGGTGCGTTCTTCTATGTTGCATGTACATATTGCACCGGTCTATGCGAGCAGGGTCGTTAATTGGAATACCGTCTATAATTTGAGAAAGACAATTCACGCTGGGAGAATCATTTACAATCATTTTCTCATTTTTTTTCCAAGTTAAAGAAGTTGAAGCTTGTGCTGTGTATGCCATGGTGCTGTACGGCTAGACCCTGCTGCCTCAATTACCATTGTCCCTGTTGGAGTCCGTGACGTTTCTGTGAGAGGAGCTGGACATGGCCAGCTACATATCACTGCTCACACTTACCGCCAAAGCTGATGGCTAGAAGTGTATGCTCTTTGTGCTCCTGAATCGAAAATGGTTGACAAGGGCAGTGCAAAACTGAACAAGCTGGGCTGGACGTACATGAATGAACGAAAAGCAAACACTTGGCCCCAGTTGTTCCACAAATGTTGTGCTGGCTTAGGGTTCATTTCGTTGTCGCATCTGTAACACAACCAAGGCTGTCTAAACCTCGCTGAAACTCCTCACCCTGATTGTACTAGGAGCCTTCAGGAAATTTGTGCAGCTTGCGGATCTCTCCTGGAATACTCCATTACGTGACAACTAGTGCTCAAATGACCTTCCCCGCACAACAATCTGAAGTCCCCGAGACCTGTGGCCTACCTCAGTTGAGTCTATGATGCTTCGCAATCGGTCTCTGCAGAATTCATTCCGAATTCTGTCTAGCACCGCAGAATTTCCCTGACATGATGTTGCCAGTGATGAACCGCGTCCATAGGTTATGTCCATGGCCCATGCCCACAAGGCAGAAAGGTGTATCATCAGATCAGAAAGCTGAGATGCTACTTCTACACCAGAGGTAGGAGGTCGCAATACGACAGAGTCCAACAGTGCAACGAGGACTCTCTGTTATTGTTTTGACTCTTTCGACCCTGTATTGTTCCTATTGCTGTACATGAAGTTAGTTCAATACAGTCATGGCTGCAGCGGTGAAATTTAGGCTGTAGGAAATGAAAGGCCGTGCTCCAATAACAGACCTTGTTCACAGAGAAGACGAGTTGTCAGTGGAAAAATTAGTAGACTGGTCTGTAATGTACTGAAAGGCGGTAAGGTCTATAGAGGGAGGAGGGTATAGGCGTGCGGGTAGACTGCTGCATTTCTTCCGCATACAGCCTTTCCAAACTCACCTACAGAAGTGGTTATTCTTTGTATCTCAGCTGGATCAGCTGTGGATCACTTGGTGCATGAATGTCGTTTTTATTGTGATGACAACGTAGACTACACTAGAGAAATGTGTAGACAAGTGGCGTGCGCATGGAGCCGTCGCAGGCCATATGGTCTGCGGCGGATGTCATTGAAGCACTCGTTGAAGCTCTACATTGCATAAATGACAAGGACCGAGTCGCTATAAGTTGCAACAAAGCTAAGCTGCTTTGGTTGGGACAAACGAAGTTGTAATTGTGTTTACAGCAACAGAGTTCCTTGAGCTCATGCTCATCATGCAGACTACCATGTAGATCTTGAAAAAGCGACTAAAACAAACCTACGTGCACTAAGTGAAGTCTCGGCATGCTAGGAATGTTGCAGCTTGGCGGAACCAAATTCACCTGCAGTGCATGCATTCAACTGCACGAGTCATGGGGCCCTTTCCGTCAAATGTTCAGATCTCACCGCAACAGCAGCAATCGACTCAGCTGTGGGCCCGGGACTCCCTCTCACTATCGATCTCACAGAAAAGAATTCCATCCTTATGATGAAAGACAAACGCCAACACACTGAAAAACATAGCCACCAGAGGACGTTTAACCCTATCCAACCCAGGCTTTTTGCGGAGTCACAGTACCAGGGGGCACAATCCCCCCTGCAAAAACTCGAGATAACACAATTTTATTGAGCTAGTTAAGCTTCAATTGTTTAAAGAAGCAAGAGAAATGAGCCAACCAGGGAATATTGAAGCAAGAAAAGGTCACAACGTGAAAAATGGCTTAAACACACACACAAAAATCCTAATAGAAGCAGCGTGGAAAACGGCTCATAAGTTGGAAGTGAAAACTTCCTTACAGAAGTGGAATACGTTGTGTAATGATCAGAACAAGAGTAAACAAGGTCTGGAAAGCAGCAGCAATAACAACACAAAGGTAGACCTCTGTTCATGGTATACATTGCAAACAGCTGCAGCTGCGCTGCATGGCTCAGCTGAAGTATGTACGCCTTCCTACCATACATTTTGGTCGGGAAAAAAGACATGATTAGGGCTGCGCTGGCTAGTAACGGTTGCAGCGTGACGGACACACACACACGAATTACGACGGCAATAATCTGGTGGGCTCATAGACTGACAGAGCAGTTCAATATCCGACATGCGTTTGTGAAATTGAAGGAATACGTTGTATGTGTGTGAACAGGACGGCCGGACTCCTCTCTACGAAGCCTCTTACAATGGGCATTTAGAAGTGTGTTCTGCTCTGATCTCAGCTGGAGCGGAGATCGACAAGGCCAACAATGTAAGTGGCTATCGTTGCAATTGTAAATACGAAGAACCTAGTGAGAACAAAACGTTAATAACGCTGGCAATTGGTGAAAAGAGAAAGTAGATAGCATCAGTGGAAAAATGCATCACAGAGAGCAAGTTGGGGTACTATAATGGCAAAATAAAATGGAGGCTTCTTTGGCAGATGCTGAGAGTGTGCAGCAGAAGTGGTGAGTTTATTTCACGAGTCATTGTAAATGACAAAGCAAAACCACTGTAAGGGGCGCTTTTCTGTGACTCGCCTTCGGGGAACTGCTGGACCTAGGTCTACTTCCGTCTCACAGACCAGACGTATAATTGAAAATTTAGAAGAACACTTGAACGTGCAGAGTTGCCACCCAGATGTGTATGACATCTACGTGAGGTACAGTTTATTGATAGTAGGTGAACAATGAAATAATTTGGTGAGATAGGAGGCAAAAGCATAGTTGTACAGAATTGATCAGAAGAGTTGGGGAGTTAACAGTCATAGCCCGGTGAAGAGAGCTAACTCTACAGTTAAACAATTAATTCTATCTTAACTTAAAGCTTGCGCAGGAGAAGACCAAATTTGCGGGGGCTAGACAACTCCCTACATCGCCAGCAAATTTGGACATTTGCTTGGGTACGAGGTCGGTAGCGGTACTTCTTGGTTACTATGCAGCCATTAATAGTATAGTAAGTGGAGGTTCTGGCACACTCCGTCAAACCCCATTAAAATGCTCCGTCAGATCCCCGTTAACATATAGCCGTCAAACCCTGTTAAAAATCCCTGTTAAGGATTCCCAGTGAAGCCCCGTTAAAATGCTCCGTCAGATGCCCGCTAACATATAGCCATCAAACCTTGTTAAAATGTTCAGTCAAATCCCTGTTAAGATTTAACAGTACTTTGGCGTCGCCTATTTCATTTTGATGACACCTAATCAACTCGACGTCGCCTAATCAACTCGACGTCTTAAAAATGAAAAAGGTGACGTCTTTTGTATCAGAGACTACGTCTCAGCCTCATATTCAAACGGCGTTTTGCCACCTCGACGTCAAATGAAAGTCGTTTAAAGAAATGCCCTCTACTAAGAATCCAAAGAAAATGAAACAAACTGAATGTCTACAGCCAACCTCGCGATTGGCCGACGACGCCTACTTGGACGGGCTCAAGCGCCCATCTAAAACACCTGCAGCCACTAGGATGAAATGCGCTGCTACCACCAAAAAGGGACAGCCGCGTAAGTATCGGACTGCGAACGCCAATGGCTTTGTGTGGTCCTCATTAGCCGAGGCCTTCCACGACCGAAGACTACTTCGATGGCTTCAAGCAGCTGTTCAGAAGCAAGGTTGAGAGGAAGCCTTACAAACCAGCTTACACCTTGGCCAAGAGAGTAATCAATAGCTTTGACGAAACCTATAACATCCGCGTGACAAAACGTGTGAAAGATCCAAATGCATACTTAGCGGCGAGGAAGAAAGACGTTACACGGCTCCTGCACACCAAACTCGCCGAGCTGAAGAACATCAAGGTAAAAGGTAAAAGTAAAGCAACTATATTTTTTACGTGCATTGGCCAGTAGCACATTTTGCTAATCGAGGGCGTTTGCAAGGCCTTACCCCAGCACCACAGACATGGCCCTCCCGAAGTAGGTAAAGCCTCCCCAATTATTTTAAGACCCTGGGTGAGGGTGCGGCAAAGCCTCCCAGCCTCAGTTTAGAAGTGAGCATCTGGCGGATTTGAACCCGCTTCGAGTCGCCACCTCTGAGAATGGAAGGTGAGAGCAACTGTTCAAATTGAATTCATCAAGCTGGTGAGTAAGGAGCCTGTAGCCTCTCGGCCGTACTTCAATTCTAGACCTTACACAATCATGAACAATGCGGAAGTAGAAGGTGCAATAGCTGGTATGGTCAATGATATTACTGAGAGAATCGCCAACTATAAGCAAGAAGGTTTAGGCTGGGTCTTCAACAGACTGCTGCGTTTTCAGGTAAGTATCCACAAGCACGTCCTCTCAAAGGTTCTGCCTTCATGGAGATGCCCATGACGGTGCAGAACACTAAGGCTGTGATCAACATCAAGAACGATGATAACAAGTGCTTCATACGGAGTGTGTTGGCGGCTTTACATCCACAGGCCACAAACCGTCAACGGGCGTCCAAGTACGCCCCTTTCCAAGACAAGCTGGACTTCGACGGTATCAAGTTTCCAATGGCTCTCAAGAACGTGTTCCATTTCGAACGATAAAATCACATATCTGTCAACGTGTACGGCTATGACTGTGGTGTCTATCTGCTACGCACTACGGAAGCACGATTTGAGAAGCACGTTGATCTGTTGTATTTAGACGATGAAACCAACAATCACTACTGCTTGATCAAGGACTTCAATAGGCTGATGTTCAGTTATAGCAAACACATATGCCGGAAATACTTCTGTAAACATTGCCTGTGGTGTTTAGCTGTGATGAGCTGTTAGTGAAGCATGTACGCTGTATGGCTGTACGCTGTATGGCTGGGACCAGCTGGCAAGATGAGATTGAGCCGATTCTGCAGGAATTTTGCATAACGAGGATAGATCACCGCTGGGAACTTCAAGTCGCAATTGCTGTTCGAAGATGTAATGATAACACAGCGCCACCACCACTGTGCAAGAAACTACGTCACAACACTCATACGTACAACACGAGAGGTAAAATACAATCCTTTCACCCATGTCGTCCTGCTTCACAATCAGGATCAGTTTGTTTTTCCAACCGAGGCTCTCTTCTCTGGAATACTCTTCTACTGGATGTCTCCAATGCATGCACTTTATCAGCCTTCAAAGCTCTGTTTCTGAAATATCTATCCAATTCATCATCCTTGCTTAGCCTTGCTATTACAAATACAACATAGTTTTTCTCCTATGCTTATACTTCCCTTTCTTTCTCTCTC
>JAOWAW010146095.1:0-10426 GCA_028565695.1 Nicola tetela | reverse complement strand
GTGTTTGTGTGTCTGATGTGTACATGAGTGTATGTGTATTTGTGTGTGTTTGTTTGCGGGTGTGTACCATCTTGATTGGCTGTAGCCTTCAATGTTGTCGGGGTTTCTAGGTCAGTTATGAGTTATGATTTGTAACTACATTGTTCAATGTAGCAGGTTTACTTCAGAGTGATGTTTCATTTTGTGTGGCAGCCTGAGGCGGATTTGTGGGTTACTGTTTGTGCTGCCTTGCAGCTTTCTGCAGGGCTGAAAATACTACCAATGAGAAGGGGACATATCAGTGGCCAAGCACATCAACTGTTGATCGGCCTTTTACCACTCTTCCGTGCACTGTGAGAGATCCAAGAAGGGAGATTGCTAGTAGACGTTGTCACACTAATGAAGATGTTCAGGAGGCTGTTTGGGGACAGCCAGACACTTCACGTTGCCGCTTCATTTCACCTACTATGCAAGCTCTTGATACCCTGGTAAAGGTAAACACATATTCTAATTGTATTCAAATAGATGAGCCTTGTCCTCTAAGAAGCATTCCCGTAATACATGTAACCATTTGCAGGGACACTGCAGACAATTTTTTGCTTGGTAAAAGACAGAATTAATCTATGTTGAATTCAAGGGTTTTATCTTTCAGCTAGACCCTGCAAAATGATCTCCTTCTCTGAGTTTTTATGCTGCTACCGCTGAAAAAACTTGATAAGACACTTAATTTGACATTTAAATCTAACCCCGAGCTAGTTAATGCTATTTGTTGATTGAAATAGAAGTGGTGCTTCGTTTGCTCTTAACAGGTTGCTCTAAACAATATGAACGTGACAGAAATATCATCGCTGCTCCAAGGCACAGTTACTCTAATCAGAAATGCTACCACTCCTCTATCAGCTGATGAAGTTGAACTCGCGTCTACGTTTCTTTCTACAGTAGCTGAAGTGGTTGACAGAAGAACAAACCCCAGAGCACTATTGTCAGTGAGTGCATGGATTCTGATTCTACCATGACGTCCAGGAAAGCAGCAACAAGATTTTCTTTGTATGCAAATCATAGTCAATCTGTGACAGAGAAACTTGTGCTTGATTATATAAAAGTCGATCTCCATTTAAGAAAGAGTTCGTGCACAAAATAGACGGTTTTGAGTAGGACGTACTGGAGCTTAGTTAACAAGAGTGAATTATTGTGAGTGCCCACTTATGAAATATGGCATGTTTACAAAATGACCTACATGGCTAGAGTGCACACAAATTGACACAGAAACTGTATTAAATTTTTTTGCATGTTTCATTTGCAGGTTCTGCAGATGATAGTTGAGGTGACCAGTCAACTAATGGAGATTAGGCAGAGCAAGTTATCATTAAGCTCTATATCTGAACCACCAGCAGAGCCGTAAGTATAATATCCTAGGTACAAGGATGGGACTCAGACGAAGACTTCCAAGCAATTTTTGCGTCATTACCAGCAGGCATCTTCAGATCTGGCCATTTTAGATTTATTGATAATTTTGACATCACCACAACTCAAAACGTATTGTTTTTGATTGTCTCACCGTTAATTGACAGTATAAACTACTAGATCCTGGTTTAGAGAATGCTATTTATATGTTACATTTCTCCCTACCTTTCCTGGCCCAACAATTCGGTGCATAGGATTGAATACACTATTACGCTATTTATTTTGTTGCATTGGCAGGATTGATGCGTCCTTACAAAGACTCACCAGTAAGATCGATGTCAACCATTTGCAAGTAACTCGCAAAAATATTGCTGTGGTGACTTTCAGGCATTCTGTTGAAAACAGCCGCCTACACTTTGCCTTCCGGATCCTGTCACCAACCAGTACAAACCTCAAAAATGCTAACTTTTTGTCAAAGTTTATACCGGGTGAGCAAGCTCTTCACAAACACGAAGGAGGTGTAATTCTAGATGTATCTCTATCACAGCAAAGCCAGTACAAATGGTCTCAAGGCAGGGTACTGTCCAACGATACACAAAACTATTTCCCAAAGAATTTCGCGTTTGTCCTTTACCGGAGTGATAAATTATTTTTTCAGCCGAACGTACCTTCAACGACAAGGCAAAATGTAAAATCCGGCCTTGTTCTTTCAACCAACCTTCCGAGAGGATATTTCAGAGAAGGCAGAGGAATTCAGCTGAATTTCAAGAAACCAGACGTAAGTAGATGAAGCTTTTGTTAGGTAAAAAAGACCGTGTTGGCTCTACTAGAGAGGAGTGCTGTTTTTTTACATGACTCAGCCATGCAGCTCTATATAAAGAGTCTAACTTTTGTGATGGAGACTCCTGAGTTTTATTTCCATTCATTTCGCTTAAAATTTGACAGTGTGAGCCTATATATGAGAACTGTGAAGCATCCAAGTCTTTCAAGTAATGGCAGAGCAAAAAAAAAACAGATTTTATTACACCTAATATCACACTTTGTTTATTCAGCTGCAGGTCCTTAACTTGACCTTACACGGCACCACAAATTAGATAAGATGGGTTACATGCACATGACCTTGTTAGGTGGATGCAGATTTTCATGAATACACTTACCATATAGCATCATAATAAATAAGTGTGACACTTTCAAGTGATATTGCAATTCCACACTCATGCTTGAAAAGGGCTTAAGTAGACTTCAGAGATAACTTCACATTTTTCCTTTACTCAACCTTATCAGAATGTTCTTCATCGTACTTCACTCTGCTCACGCTGGGATTCGAACTCACGTAAGTATGTAAGAGAACATTTACTTTAGCAAACCATTATTTTTCTTATGGTTTGCTATTCCCATGTGTTCTTCAGATCATTGGACCCAAAAAGGTTGCTATAAAGTGCAACATGATGAAGCTGTCAGCAATGAGTACACAAAATGTCAATGTACACTCGGAAGGATTTATGCCGTCTTATTTGTAAGTACAACACACACAAAAAGGACAGCACAAATGGCAAAGTTTTTAAGAGAAAAATTGAAACTTTTTAGTGTTTAGTCTGAATGGGTAAATGAGTTTGATAGCAATAATAGTTTAGGAGCAAAATCATGCTATGACTGAAGTAATTTCGATTCTAAGGATTCTTTGTTTGACAGAAAAAATAACACTGAAATTAATTAACCGAGTCTTTAGCATTGTTTGCTTGAACTGGAAGTTTCCGCTTTTTTGTGCTTTGGCTGATAATTATTGCAGACTGACATCAAACAAGCGAGAGGGAATCTCTTGGTAGAAATAGCCAAAGATGTTGAACAAAGAACTACAACATGGAAACAATCATCCCAAACTGTGACCTCATCAGTTGACAGTCTCCAACAACTGACAAACGTGATTGGTTTGCAAAGAAGGGCAAACTGGGCAGAGCAAAAGAAGGTGAAACAAAGATTCAGAGTTTCAGACAGTTTATAATAGCTCTGCAAAGTATGGTGAGAAGAGAGCACAGTGTGTGTCCTGCAGTGTTTGTTCTTAGCTGAAGTTTTGTCTGTCAATGTACTTCAATGCGCAGGTTAGCCAGTTGATCGTGAACATTGCCAGTGAACTCATGAGCTTCAACAAAAATATTCTTGCTGAGAGTCAGAAAGAGAGGATGACTAACACAAAGTAAGTCCATAAAATAACCTATCAGCAATGCTGTACGTCCATTGACGTTATATTTCGGTAGCTAAGGAGCAGAGGGTTAGATATGCAACACCATACAGCAGGTTAGCAAATACTCTTGACGTGCAGCTCTGCACATGTATCTGTTTTATGCTCCAGAATTGTCAAGATTTTGGAGACGGTTGCAGATGCAACAGAACTTTCTGTTGGTGAAGAGAGAAAAGTTGTGTCCACAAATGTAGGATTGGCCATAATGTGTCCGAACTCTTCTTCACACTACCCTGTGAAGTTTTCTCTAGTTGGAAAATCTGCTTGGCAAGATGCAACACTTGAGGATTACAACTTCACCTTTTCTCAGCTTTCACCATCAAAGAGGCCTGAAGGAGATGAGGACATCTCCTTCATTGTACCTCTTGAAGCTCTAAATACAACAAAACGTGATGTTAACTCCTCTCACTCTTGTTCTGTGCCGCAGTTGTCATTTGTCATTTTTAAAACAGACAAGCTTTACATACCCAGAAAAGAAAATGAGAACAAACCAGTGGTCGTTAGTAAGATTGTCAATGCAAGAGTTGGTCAGCAGAAGATAACAAAACTCCAAGAACCGATCGTTCTGAACTTCACTGTTTCCCAGAAAAAGATGGTAAGTTGCCTCATTGAAGGAAAATGTACAATCTTTCCTGATGAATGCATGGTTGGGCATTAAAAGATGTTTTACGAATAAAATTCAGCAACTCCATTTGATAAAAGAGGAAAATAAACTCATTCATTGCCATTTTAACTTCTTTGCATATGCTCTCTAGGAAGGATCTTCCCAACAGGATCTCAGTTGCCGTTTCTGGGACACAGAGCACGGTTGGTAAAACAACACTCATATTCATCGAGATATTTCCTTGGTCTCTGGACTGTACAGCATGAGGCTGCCCTGATAAATTTCGCACAATTTGACAATCGACATGTATTCTCATCAGCATGCAGCATGCCCCTATAATTTCTCCAAATATAAAGGATGTTCTGATTCCAGTTTGGCCACGTATATAACTTAGAATTTTACATATTAAAGGGCAGTCATGTATAGTGAATCAAAGTAATTGTTGTTCTTTTGATGATACTCGTGTGTGATTGCTTTGGGATTCAATTTCTCTGGGAATACTGACTTCCTAATCTTCCAGAGTTTTGGAGTGAAGATGGCTGTATGCTTGTGACAGCCAGCAAGACCCAGGGCACACAGCAATGTGTCTGCAATCATTTAACCAGCTTTGCGATACTGCTGGTGAGTTTGCCTTAATAAGTTCAAACATCCGGAAAACTTTGAGCAAGATAATGAGCCTTGTTGGCGTACGATTGATCAAGAGCTTTCAGTTCAAGACAAAGAAAATTCTGAAATCTGATTGGTTAACTACACTATCATGTTATGTCACAGGATCGCACTCCTGACAAAAGCAATGCACGAGCATTGTCTGTTATCACATATGTCGGTTGTGGACTGTCCTTAATTGGAATAATCTGCAGTTTGATCACGGTTATCAAATTCAAGTAAGCAACTGATAGATGTGTGATAAAGGCCATAGCTGTTTATCTACATGAGCATTTTCCATTGACTTGTTTACCAGACAATTAGCTTTGGAGATAACGTTAATTTTCAAGGTTGAAGCTCGCTGAATGCCTATATATCATATCATATATCATATATATATGTATATATACTGTTATATATAATATATATAACGGTATATATACATGTATATGTGATATATATATATATATATATATATATTCTGTTCAGAAATCTTCGGAAGCTCACAACCCAGCGTCTGATGTTTGGCTTGTCATCCACCCTCCTGGTTGTCATTCTTCTCTTCATGGCTGGGATAGAAGCAACATCAAACAAGGATGTCTGTCAAGCCATTGCCATGCTACTCCACATTTTTCTTCTGTCAGCATTCGGTTGGATGGCAGGAAAGGCCGTGCATATTTACTGCAAACTAGTCACTGTGTTCAGGAAGAGTATAAGCATGCTGAAAATAATGCTTCTGTTTTCTGCAGGTGAGTGCTAAATGAAATCAATTTGTTACTACTTTCCTATCTTTTAATCTGTAGCAGATGACATACAAGGCTGAATGCGCTAAGCTTAAGGATATGTGAGTGTCATGGCTACACTTGCAAGAACGCCCTGGATCTGTTTACTTCCAAACATAACATTTGTGTTCCTTTGAATTCAATCATGTAGCCCTGTATAAAAAGATTATATTATCAGATGTTCTGTTAGATGAGTTCAGTGTACGTTCAATTTTTGGCCTCTTGTTGGCAGGCATTCCATTTCTCATCGTCTTGGTTACAGCATCAGCCACTCAACTGAGCGCTTATGGTAGTAATGACTTGTAAGAAAGAACATTTTGTTAAAAGTAAAACTAAACAAAACTTATAAAACATTGTCCCTGTCAACAACATCCTATTTCTGCTGCTTTTTATTGCAGGATAATAATTGGTACAAAAAGGCAACATTCTTGGTATTTTGTTAAGGCTACACTGTGAATCTATAACCTGACAGAGCACCAGTCAAAAACGTCATCATCAACTAAACATCTCCAGCCTTGAAACAGATGGCATTATTGGTCATTTCTCTTTTGTGAGCAGTGCACGTATACAAATTACACCTGTGCATGCTCAATCACTAGCTTGGCCAGATATAGACTCAGAACAGTTTGTAGGTAATCTTTGCAGAGGCTTCCTTGATTATGCTTAATATTAGTGTTCTTTTTAAATGTTCACTGTTACAGCTGTTGGCTGAGTGAGACTATTCCATTCTACACATCATTTTGCGCTCCAGTTGGAGTACTTCTTCTCTTCAACTTCTACATCCTGACAAAAGTTACGAAATCACTGTCAGCACATCAAAAGAAGTCAGCAAAGCTGAAGAAGCAAAAAGAAAATGTCATGCTTCTTCGAGCTGTTGTCACACTTTCTATCCTCCTTGGCTTCACCTGGGTCTTTGGAATTCTTGTTGTACTTCATGACAGCACAACTTTTCAATATCTCTTTGCATTGTTTAATGCTACCCAAGGGTTCACCATTTTCATTGTCCACATTATTGCAGCCAAAGATATCCGCAAGCAATGGAATGAATACTTCCAGAAGAAAACGTTGAGCCTCAGACATTCCAAAACGTCGTTCACCTCCTTCAACTGGAGATCTAGCTCAGGTATGCGTGAAAAGACATCAACGCTCAGACTGGAACAGCCAAGAGAAAGCGCAAGCACTTTAGCTTTTGGAGTGACAGCCTCAGCATCAAATGTTTCCATAAGTCTTGGCGGAAACACAGATACCTGCAAGAATAACAGACAAGAGATGGAGCTGACAGCAGACACAACAGCTGAGGCAGGGTTTTGTGCTGACGTACCTGCAGACACCATAGGGTTGGAAACAAGTTCAAATGAGACTAGCACGTCTGAAGACAACCAGCAGTTGGTGCAGGCACACATCAACACTGTCAGCCAAGGTGGCCAAGAACAGATATCAAATAGCCATACGCTGTCAATTGTCAATTGCAATCAGAGTGTGCACCCTGAAGAATTGGAGTCTGCTGGGAGGAAAGAAGGATGGTCATGCACAACACCACTAGAGAAGACAGATGAAGGAAATGACGGTGCAAGTGACAAATTAGCTAGTGCAAAAGAGAAGTTGAAACCAGGTAACAAAGAGATCACTCCAGACAACAAACCAATCAATGACAATGATACAGGCAACCTTGTTAATGAAGGGGGATTGACAATAGCAACAAAATCTGTCCAGGACACAAGCAATAGCAACCCCTTGCCACCGGAAATGATAGGCTCTGTCCTTCCTCAGAATAAAGCAACTGACACTCACTTGACAAAGTCAAACATCCTCCTGACTCAATTCTGAATGGTGGAAAGTTGTAGGATGTTTTGGGTGGAAATCTTCAGTTGTAATAACCAGACAAGAATTCCTCAGAACTCTGGCCACCCGCTTTAACTTTTAACCTCATCATCATGTTGGGCACATCATGCATCATCCCCATCAATGCACGGGGATGACAACCATTGACCAAGGCTACTTCCATTACCCATCACAATCTGATCCCAATCACCATGGAAACACCTACTGTGCCAGAATTCACAGACGCTCTTGTTTGCAGCTTTAGCACTGAACTTTTCTTCATTTCTAGGATTAATAGCTTGCACACTTTGCAGAATGTCATCCAGCTCTTGTTGGATACAGCCGCTTGAGCTCACTCAAGCTCCGTCCATACATGTAAACGCAGCACATGGGCGCCAGCACCTAACTAACTTAGCCTCAGAACAGCAATTGCATAAACGTAGCTGCAGTTTTGCTATCCATTCTAGCGGATTTCCCCTAAACTGTTCACTAATTTGCTCTCACTGTTTTGACTAAGGCTGTGAGTATGTGCCATCTGTGTGCCATATTCAAGCAATGGTCTGGGGTTAGTGTTCATAAGGTTGGTTTGATCTTAAAGGAAGACATTTCGCTCATAGGTTCTGGTAAGCAAGACACAGGTTCCTGTTTATTAAAGGCTGAAAAAGAACCCCACCTTACCCTGTTCACATTTTGTGTAAATGCACCTTTGATCGCATCAGAGAATTATACCGTGTGTATACCGGAGGCGTGTGAGTCTCTTCAGAAAAGTCGTTCAGTTTCACCTAAATGGTAGGATTACATTGCTCCTGATCGCCCTCATTTCCTATGTCCTCCTGCCAGTAACTGCATGAAGATTTTGCCGCAAAAGCTAGGCGCATCGTGCATACAGATTTGACCACCGCCGACAGTTTCCTTTGATTCTTTACGTATGAAAAAGGAAGGATTCTATGCTAAATGGCATCTCCATGATCACATTAACGACAGATTTCCGGAGCTGTTAGGTTACGGCTGCCCTAGAGTCTTCATGAGATGCTTTTAATCTCCAAGCAACGGACCATGCAGCCATCTCGCGAAGCCGCGCATACGTCCCGCCCGGCCAGCCCAAATAGTCCAGGGATCCGGTAGCACCGGTATACGGTACCGGTAGAGAATATCCGAGCTCCAGACCTACAGCTTCGTAAATGTTAATTTGTAGGCTGTCAAGGTGACTAATTAACCGACGGAGAAGTGCATGTTGATGCTTAGGTGGTGTGATAGATAATCAGATGATCAGATGCTTAGGTGATGTGATAGATAATCAGATGATCAGATGCTTAGGTGATGTGATAGATAATCAGATGATCAGATACTTAGGTGATGTGATAGATAATAACATGATCAGATGCTTAGGTGATGTGATAGATAATCAGATGATCAGATGCTTAGATGATGTGATAGATGATCAGATGCTTAGATGATGTGATAGATAATCAGATGATCAGATGCTTAGGTGATGTGATAGATAATCAGATTATCAGATGCTTAGGTGATATGATAGATAATCGCATGATCAGTACATTTATTTGCGTTCTCTTTCAGTTCGTGTGTTGGACAACATACGTAGTCACTCCGTATGAGGCTCTGACGATCGACTGAACGGGTGCAGTGCGATCTGTGGCTTATTTTCGGTGGGACATTATTTGCGTTCTCTTTCAGTTCGTGTGTTGGACTCTTCAGCAAGCGATGGCTAGCTCGCTAACAAACCCAAACCCAAGAAGCGCTTAAGATCATGATGTTTTCGTCCTCCCCGGGGTCAGCAAGCGCTTCAGACAATGATGTCGTCGTCCTTCCCGGGCCCAGCACTCCGTCGTCGGTGCAAAAGAGGCATCGATTCTCTGTCGCGAACGATGTCACCATCCTGAGAGAGCTGGCAAGCCACGAGAGGCCATTCCGCTTTGGCTCCAAGGCCTGGGAGCAAATAGCTGAAAAGCTGACGACCCACAATTTAATCGTGGGCGTAAAGGCGAGGACTATCAGGGAGCGAGTTGTCCATCTTGTTCGCCTGCACAAGCAGGGGCAAGCAACTTCTCAGAAGCAGTAAGTACAGCAAGTAAAAAGAAAAGATTGAGCAGTCTAGTGCAAGTGAAAACAAAGCAATATGACTTTTACATTCATGCTTTTTGCACAGATCTGGAACACAAGAAGAATATACAGCAAAGGATCAGCTTCTAGATGGGGCTGTTGAACTTTACGCTGCTGAGGAGGAGGAAAAGGCTGCCACGAGCAAAGTGAAAATGGAAGATGCAAAGAAGGTAGATGAGGACAGGGAACTAGGGAAACGGATAAGGGAAGGAGCAACAAAGACACTGAAGGACAAGGACAACCTCAAGGTGAAAGGTAAAGTGTGACTGTGAAAATGTATTTCTTGTTCTGTGACTCTGTATATAAAAGTTCTACATATATGCATTATTTGCTTGGAAAGAGGTAGAAAGATATTAAAAGGCTTAGAAAAATTGCTGCAAGCAGCATAACATGTTTCTCCTTCAACACACGTTTCCCCTATTTTCTTTCTTCTCAGAACCAAAAGCAAAGCAAAGATATGACAGCAGTGCCACAAAGGATGCAGACGCAAGAGCAGAAAGGACAGAAACGATACGGACAATGCGGGACAAGTTGGATGAGTTGAAAGACATGAAAAAGAAAGAGCTTGGGCTGAGGCAACGAGAGTTGGAGATTAGGAGACAGGAAATGCAGATGCAAAGGAAGCAGTTTGAGGCCTTGTTGAAGTGTAAGAGAGGAGAATAGTAACTTTGGCTGCCAATCTTCATGTGTTCTTGCTTGTATGTATGTTTTTTTTTCTGTATTGTGAACAAAAAAGAAAAAAAAAGAAGAAAAATGTGTGTGTGTGTGTGTGTGTGTGTGCGTGTGTGTGTGTGTGCGTGTGTGTGCATGCATGAGTGTATGTGCATATGT
>JAOWAW010146084.1:0-10426 GCA_028565695.1 Nicola tetela | reverse complement strand
CACACACACACACACACACACACACACACACACACACACACACACACACACACACACACACACACACACGCCCACACGCACGCACACACACGCACACACACGCACACACACACACACACACACGGACGAAAATATATATTAGATATGTACCCTGAGATGGAAGAGCTCTTGATCACGTATTACAGTGCTTCCTCACTTTTCCGAATACCAGTAGGCAACCCCTCACTGCGGCAAGCGTTCTGATAAGTGAAATCGTTCGGATGATAGAAATTCAAACGTGAAAGTCAAGACACACACGCGCGCTACACGTATATCCAAGGGCAGTGTATTCAATCATTCTTTCTAATTGAAACTATAAAAAAAAGTTACAGTCTTGTTCAGTTCAGTAAATTATTATTTTTAGAGTAGTTAAAGGAGGGATAGATGTTTGTCTCAACTGCGAGAGCCGCTTTCTGCCAACCAGGGTCTTCAAGCCACGCAAAGCTGTGAAGGTGAAGGTAGTAGCCTCGGGTTGGTGACGAAGCCACTTAATACACTTGTCGAACATATCCATTACTTCCTGTTGTGACACTGGACAGGGCTCAGTTTCATCTTCGCCATCAGTGCTGTCATCCTTGCTGCTACGATCAGTAGTGGTACTGGGAGCTTCTGCAACTTGACTGACTATGGCATCATCATCGAGCTGCTCATGATCATAGCCTGTGCCATTCTCCTGTTCCCATGCAGCTACATTGTGATGTCCGCTTGCAATACCACAGAAGCAAGGTCAGCCTGAAGACTTTCCTGTGTGAGAACTTCACTCTCACTGGCTGCTTGGGAAGCGTTACCTTTGACTTCCTCAGGAACAATCTTTCTCCAAGACCGCCGGAGGGTTGTTGCAGAGATGTCTTCCCACTGCATAACGCAGATGCTATCTTCTCAGCTACCCTGAGCATGTTCATCTCCTTCAGAAACTTGGGAAGATCCGTCCACTTAGACAAACGGATGTTACGTACAACCGTATCATTCATATCAGGGGATCGTGTTTGATCTACAGGTCAAGGTAGATCTAGGTAGGTAACATGTTACACATAGCTATAAACAGCCGCACATCCACCGCACTTGTATAGTCGACGTTGTCACATAGTGGAATTGTTCAGTATGATGAGTGTTGGGAACATCAGACAGTGACATGATTCTTTTTGGGTGTTCCAGAATGGCATTTTGGGGGAAATTTAGCATTTTATTTAGCAATTGGTAGCTACCTTTTTGGAATTTCCAAAAGCATTAAATTTAAAAATAAATGGCACTAATAGTCAAGGCCTACTGGATCCCGGAGAAGAGTTACCGGTATGTTTTCAGAAAATACCGGTATATACTAAGTTTGGGGCTGAGGATGAGGGCGGGTTGGGCTTCCCTCAGCTGTCCATCACATTTGGTGGTCCTTGTGCGCTGTTGGCCATTGCAATCGTGCCAGCTTAGATAGAGACATTGCAGAGGGGCAATGAATGCCCGTACGTCATGTTCATGTTTCCCTACTCATAATACTTGCATGCGTCCGCGACGGTCGAGCTCTCGAGCTCCCTTGGCTCGACCCCAACGTTTTTTTCCTGGGTCATTCATCAGTCGACCACTTTCAATGATGCTCAGCTCGTACATCAATGGGAGAGAATATTGAACTTGGCCTGCCTACTGAAAATAGAACAGAACTGCAAAGCCCTTATATGCAGACCTGTATAATTGCGGGATGACCCAATCGATGATCTCATGCATCATGATGCCCGTCGAGGGCCAGAGTCCGGTGTGCATGTTGAACGCGCATCGATTGAGGTTAACGTTGGGCACACATGTACACACACTCACGAACCGGTGACGAACGATAGCGTACAATGCCGTATACGTCCTGTACTACTGTTCCCCGTACTTATATATCGCGCGCGCATGATACTGGTGTCGATACTATAGTATTCCTTAGCCGCAGTCAAAACGCCCTCTCCTGCGTTCACTGGTAGTCTACAATACGTATACATAAGAAGGATGGACAATACTATGCCATGAACTTTGTACTGAGAGTGGGTTTGTAAATTTGTAAACAGTGTCATGACAGACGCGCGTCGGCTTTATTCGGTTAATTTTAGTTTCAGTTTCAGAGCACGCCTGAGCAGACGTGGCAATGCGATCGGTTGGCAGTACTGCCATGTGCATGTTGTCTTTCCTAGCCCTAGCCTTTTTCTTGGTGTCAGCAAGCAGGTGGGTGCCACTTGGTGCCACTTCTAAAATGTCGATGTTCTTTAATTGATAAAATGTTTCTCGATCTGGAGTCGTGAGTTGACAGCATTTCAGGCGTGTAGGGTCCTGCATTCATCCACTTTCAGTGCGACATGGCTCTACAACCTCCTACTGACAAGGACCCAAAATATGCTAACTACAGCATGAAACTATGACATATACATCCCACTGAACCATACACCCACTACTAGTCATCCTTCGTTTTGTTACATTTCAAACAGTGTTGCAATTGTCTCAGTAACGTTTGTTGTACCATGTGCCAGCATGCGACTCGTCGACCCGGTCACGTGTTGTACGTACTAAGGTATAACGTACACGTACTGTACATACAAACCGTTTTGTTACATATTGTACATACAGCTTTTGCATAATGAGCATACTTCCTATGTACAATATCATTTCTCGTGTAAAACATGTTTCCCCGTAGTGAGTTGAACAATCTCCAAGTTACAGAATCAGTGCTAGTTTCGAAGTTTAATGTCCGAGTCGCCTTCAGCGTTTTACCGAAATTTCAAGGTTGAAATGAGTACCGGGTTCGGAGTCCGGGTCGCCCTTTACTATGTGTTGACGTAATCGGACTGCCGGACGGCACAGTCCTGCCCCTCTTCTTCGTATAAAGTTGCCTTCAGATTTCTGTCTTGAGGAGAAAACACAGCAAGCTGGAAAACTATGATATTTATATTTAATTTTCTTCTCTGGTCCATCTGCTATGACGCTGAGCAAATCTTCATTCCTTCCGTCCTTCTTCTTCTTCTTCTTCTTCTTCTTCTTCTTCTTCTTCTTCTTCTTCTTCTTCTTCTTCTTCCTCTTTTTATGCCTTTGGCCGTACGTCGTAAAAAGAAATCGTAGTAGTCTACGTGTGCAGCAGTACCACAACTAACCACAACTGCATGTTTGGCGTTTCAAATTCGCCCTTGCTTGTCAATAGAGACTTGCTTTCACGACAGCGAGTAATTCGCACGCAAAGGGCAATCGATGCAACTTACGCAAACTGAGAATGTCAGTGGAGACTTGTTTCACACTCATAGGGCGATCGACCATAAATTGAAAGCTCTCACGGGATGGCAAATGTTTTTGCTGTACAGGATCCATGACATCATCTACTTGTGCGAAGGGTCTCATGCCAAAATTGGTAATGGCAATTTTGGGGCTAGCTACGCCTCACTCGCGGCCCATCAATCTGCTTCACGACCAACCAGCTGGTACATGCAAACGGCGATACGTAGTTCTACGAGAGAGGTGTGGATGGTTGAAGAGCGCTTGCGGCGAGTGGGTATTTCGTTTCCTTCCCCTGATTCCAGTTTGAAAACCTCAGGCAACCACGCACGGACAATCTGAATACGTGGCTTGCTGGACAGAGATCCGCCCCATTTTGGACGAAGACGGTGTGTCACTGTGTTAGAGAAAAACCGCCTCCAACTCCTCCGGATTTTATGCACAGCTGCGTCCCATGATGGCTGACGGGCAAACTTTCCAAGGAGTTTCCCGTCGACAGTCGACGTTGAGGAGAGTGAAACTGAACCCTGAGAAGGCCGTGGCTGATTTAAGGTCCATGTTTCCTACTATCGAAAAGGAGGTAATATGTGAAGTGTTGTTGACAAATCGCGGAAGCGTCAGTAAGACGATCGACAACCTGCTGGAATTAACTTCTCTGGATTACGCTTACTGCCGTAAGGATAGCGAAACTCTGCCGACTGACCCGGATCATTCAAATCATAGCCTCCCGGCGGCTTACAGATCGAGGTTGATGGCTGCCATGTGTGACGAACGACCCCCAATGCCCTTACCTGGAGAGCAACGAGCGGACATGGAAACAAATTTTCCTGAAGTCAGGACGAGCTCGCTCTCGAAGTGGGGCTACGTTAACTCCACGAGTGACCTTGGATTCAAAGAAAGGAGTCATGCGAATCCTAGGAGCCCGGAAGAGGATTTCCCTCAACCAGCCTATGGCTACAATGCATTCTACTGTGGCAATTCGGCAGACATGGTGTCTGATGACGGGGTTATCGTTCACGCAACGCGGGAAACTCACGGCAGTGAGGATTATCACTGCGTGGAGTTGTCGTCAAATAAATTTGACGTGCAATGCCTCCGCCCTGATCTAGTCAATGCCTGCGATGAGGCACAGCAGCCGCCTATTCCGCCAAACTCCCCTGATTGTTTTCTCCAAAGGCGAGGAACTCAAAGTTACAAAGCACATCTTGAGTCGACACTAGACTTCAACCATCGTGTGCATCAAGGCTTACAGTACCTACCTGGTGAAAAAGGAAACCCCCGACTCACACAGTCGCCTTCCCAAGAGACACATAGAGAACGTTCTCTTTCCTCATCAGGATCCTTCCCAATGGATCTGTTAGGAAGTCCAAAAGGATATTCCAGGACTTCTGATAAAATTCTCACAGCAGGCAATGGAGGTGACCAACTACCCCTACTACCACCAGAAGAAGAACTTGATAGAGAACAGACAGGAATTGGCTGGTCAACACAACCACTACCATCAACTCTTAAACGTTCTCAAACAGGAAGAATGGGGACAGATTTTGCAGACCGACCAGGGCTACAACCAGCTAAGCAACAACCACCCATAAAAGAATCAAACGTGCAACTGGGAGTGAGGTTTGCTGATTGTCCAGCGCCACCACCACTACCATCAAAACAAGACTTTCACTGGCAACACAGTCGGTCACAACGTACTCGTGAAGGCAATGATAATAACCTGGCCCTTGAGAGAGGAGAGAGAAATGACGCGTTGCCACCCTTAGAGAGAAAGGGTTCAAAGCAAAGGTATTCCTTCAAGAAGTCCCAAGACCAGCATGAACATGTGGTGTTGAAAGAGGAAGCCTGGAGGAAAAAAGGCGGCTCTCTTAAGGTGCCTAGAAAGCGAACAGATGAAGAAGAAACAGCCATGCACACAAAGCAGATCTTGGACAGCAATGATCATTCTTCTCTACAGCAAGCTTCTGTGATGCAAAAGGATGCACGCCAAAAGAACACCCATGACTTCCGTGAACATGGGATCTTGAAAGAGGAAGACAACAAGGATATTTCCGCCATTTTTAGGAAAAAAGGTGGCTCTTTTAAGGAGCACAGAAGGCGAACAGATGAAGAAGAAACAGCCATGCAAACAAGGCGCAACTCAGCCAGCAATCATCGCCCTTCTCTACAGCAAGCATCTATGATGCCAAAGGATGCCCACCAAAGGGACACCCGTAACTTACATGAATATGGCATCTTGAAAAGGGAAGATCCCAAGGATATGTACGCTGTTTTTAGGAAAAAAGACGGGTCTCTTCAAGAGCACAGAAAGCGAACAGACAGAGAGGGAACAGCCATGCACCCAAAGCACATCTTGGAAAGTGATGATCATACTTCTCTACAGCAAGCAGCTGTAATGCCAAAGGATGCAGACCGAAAGGACATCCATGGCTTCCGTGAACATGGGGTCTTGAAAGGGGAAGACAGCAGGGATATTTCCACTGTTTGGAGGAAAAACAGCGGCTCTCCTGAGGAAGACAAAGAGCTGACAGACAGAGAAGAAACAGCCATGCGCACAAAGCGCATCTCAGACACCAATGGCAGTTCTTCTCTACAGCAAGCACCTGCGGTGCCAAAGGATGCACCCCAAAGGAACATCCATGCCTGCCATGAATATGAGACATTGGAAGAGGAAGACCGCAAAAATACTTATGCCGTTTCGAAGAAAAAAGGCGGTTCTCTTCAGAAGTACAAAAAGCCAACATTGGGAGAAGGAACAGCCATGCACACAAAGAGCATCTCGGGCAGCAATGGTCGTTCTTCTCTAGAGCAAGGGTGTGTGATGCCAAAGGATGTACACCAAAAGGACACCCTTGACTTCCTTGAACCTGGGGTCTTGAAAGGGAATGACTACAAGGATATGTACGCTGTTTGGAGGCAAAAAGGTGGCTCTGAGGAAGACAAAGGGCTAACATACGGAGCAGAAATGGCTGTGCACACGAAGCATATCTCAGACAATGATAATCGTTCTTCTCTACAGCAAGCATCCATGTTACCAAAAGATGCACACCGAAGGAACACCCATGACTTCCGTGAACATGGGATGTTGAAAGGGGAGGGCCACAGGAATATGTATGCTGTTTGCAAGAAAAAAGGCAGCTTTGAGGAGGACAAAGAGCTAACCTATGGACAAGAAGCAACCATGCCCACAAAGCGCATCTCGAACAGCAATGATCGTTCTTCTCTACAGCAAGCACCTGTGATGCCAAAAGATGCAAGCCAAAGGGACATCCGTGAACAGGTGATGTTGAAAGGGGAAGACTACAGGGATAATTCCGCTGTTTTAAGGGGAAAAGGCAGCTATCTCAAGGAGGATAAAAAGCTAACAGAAAGAGAAGAAACAGTCTCACACATAGAGTGCATCTTGGACAACGATAATCATTCTTCTCTACAGCAAGCATCTGTGATGCCAAGGGATGCACAACAAAGGGACACCCATGACATCCATGAACATGGAGTCTTGAAAGGGGAAGACTACAGGAATATGTACACTGTTTGCAAGAAAAAAGGCAGCTTTGAGGAGGACAAAGGGCTAATCTGCGGAGCAAAAGCAGCTATGTACACGAAGCGCATCTCGGACAGCGGTGGTCATTCTTCTCCACAGCAAGCATCTATGATGCCGAAAGATGCACGCCAAAGGGACAGCCATGTAATCCAGGAACATGGAATGTTGAAAGAGGAAGACCACAGAGATATTTCCGCTGTTGCGACTAAAACAGTCGGCTTTCGTGAGGAGGACAAACAGCTAATCCACAAAGAAGGAGCAGCGATGCACACAAAGTGCATATTGGACAGCAATGATCGTTCTTCTCTACAGCAAGCACCTGGGATGCCAATGGATGCGCACCAAAGGAACATCTGTGAACATGGGGTCTTGAAAGGGGAGGAGCACAAGAATATGTACACGGTTTACAGGAAAAAAGGCGGCTTTGAGAAGGACAAAGAGCTAATCTACGGAGCAGAAACAGCCATGCACACAAAGCGGATCTCGGACAGCAATGATCGTTCTTCTCTACAGCAAGCATCTGTGATGCAAAATGATGCACACCATAGGGACATCCATGACTTCTGTGAACATGGGGTCTTGAAAAGGGAAGACCACAGGGATGTTTCTGGCGTTTTGAGGGAAAAAAGCAGCTATCTTAAGGAGGACAAAGAGCTGACATATGGAGAAGAAACAGCCATGCACACGAAATGTGTCTTGGACAGACAGGGCTGTTCTTCTCTACAGCAAACACTTTTGATGCAAAAAGCATCTGTGATACAAAAAGATGTATGCAGAAGGGAAATGCATGTCTTCCATGAACAGGGAATGTTGAAAGGGGAAGACCACAAGGATGTTTCCACCATTTTGAGGGGAAAGGGCAGCTATCCAAAGGAGGACAAAGAGCTAGCACACAGAGAAGAAACAGCCATGCACATGAAGCGCATCTCAGACAGTGATGATCGTTCTTCTCCACAGAAAGCATCTATGATGTCAAAGGATGTACACCGAAGGGACACCTGTGATGTCCACGAACAAGGGGTCTTGAAAGGAAAAGACCGCAGAGATATTTCTGCTGTTTTGAGGGGAAAAGGCAGCTATCTAAAGGAGGACAAAGAGCCAGCACATGAAGAAGAAACAGCTGTGCACACAAGGCACATCTTGGACAATAATGATCGTTCTTCTCTACAGAAACCATCTGGGATGTCAAAGGATATGCCCCAAAGGGACACCCATGATGTCCGTGAACAAGGGGTCTTGAAAGGAGAAGACCGCAGAGATATTTCTGCTGTTTTGAGGGGAAAAGGTGGCTATCCTAAGAAGGACAAAGAGCTAGCATACGGAGAAGAAACAGCCATGCACACAAGGCGCATCTCGGACAACGAAAATCGTTCTTCTCTACAGAAAGCATCTGTGATGCCAAAGGATGCACGCCAAAGGGACACGAATGACTTCCATGAACATGGAATGTTGAAAGGAGAAGACCATGGGGAGGTTACCGCATTTTTGAGGAAAAAAGGCGGCTCTCCTGATGAGGACAAAAAGCTAGCAGATGGAGATGAAACAGCCATGCGCACAAGGCGCATCTTTGGCAATGATGATCGTTCTTCTCTACAGCAAGCACATGGGATGCCAAAGGATGCACACCAAAGAATCACCAATGACTTGCATCAACATGTATTGAAAGGAGAAGGCCGCAGGAATGTTTCCACATTTTCAAAGAAAGAAGGTGGCTCTCCTGAGGATGATGAAAAGCTGACAGACACAGAAGCAGCAGTTGTGCGCACAAAGTGCATCTCAGACAGCAATGACTGTTCATCTGTACTTCAAGCACCTGTCATGCCAAATAATTCACACCAAAGGGACACCCATGCCCTTGTGAGAAACACAGGTAGCTGTGCTGCATCTGATATTGAGCCGACAAGTGGAGAGAATGCAGCGGTAAGGTGCAGCTCAGACACCAATGACCATTCTTCCCTACAGCCAAGCTCTGTTATGCCAAAAAGAGAGAGCACAGAGGATGTCCAACCTGTTTCAAGAAAGACATGTAACTGTGGTGCTATAGGAGAAAAACAAAGGGAACAAGAAGTCCAGTGTTTGCATAGCAGCCCTGCCAGTATTAACCATGATTGTTCTGAATGCGCAAAACAACCAAGCCGGCAGACTGGAGGAACCGAGGGGGCAGCACCAGGTAGCAAGTTGGCTCTCAAGGGTCTCACCGGTACGGTTGAACAGCTACGTTGTAGCTCTGAACTCAACCAAGCTCAGCTGAAAGCAATGTTTGATAAAATGTGTGCGCTCTCAGCTGAGGTTGACTATCTGAAGAGCCGAGTTCCAGAGGACAAAAAGGCATAGTGCCTCCTACAACAGCCACAGATCACCAACAGACTACCTGTGGACATAAAATGATTTTTTTTCAGTGCTGGCCTGGTACTTATTAAACCAATTCTCCAACTAGTTAATCAATGTCAGCAAAAATTATACCCCTGCCTATGCAATTTCGGTTGACAAGAGTTTATTCTAGTATGACCATCTAGCACATGTGCACTTTCCTCCCAAATCACTTCACTTCCTGAAATTCCACAAGCCCTCTGTCTCGATAATCTCAATCTAGATTCTCACGCTTGCAGCACACTAATCCCTTTTATGCTATTAGCTTTAATGCTCACTTGCACACGCCTGTGTGGGATTGCTGATCCTTTATCTATTTTGATAATAATTATTATCAGCTAAAGTTCACTGATCTCCAGCACACTGAGTGGTGTTTTAGCCAATTAACTCTGACCCTATTCAGACCAAAGAAAGAACATAGATGCACTAGATAGAGTGTAATTTATAGATGGAAGTACATAGGAAGTATAGCTGAATCTACACACTTGACCAGGGCATAGTATACGTGGTATTTCTTTTTGCATAGCAGCTTTTGTTGCACAATGTTGCAATTGCATAGCAATTGTGGAGTTTGCATAGCAATTCTTTCAGCATTCTCCATCATATTGTGATAGAAAATATGTGGACGGGATTAGAACAGAGAAGGTACCCACTGAAATCAATTTTCTTTTTCTTGGACTCAATCAGAATCGAATGTAGGGGGTCTAGCTGTGGATGTACAGGCGTGCTGACTTGAGAGGGCAAGGTGCAGACTTCAGGAAATGTGCACCTGTAGTATATGTAGTAGATGGCCGTACAATTTCATGTGTGCACCTAGGGAGTTGTGTTAGACCACCTTTGCTGTACAACTCACTTGCCTATGTGTCACACATTTTTTGTGACACACTGGCAAAAAATTCATAACAGACTACAGTGTTTTGCCTTGCAAATTGCAATGTGATACTGGATAAACTATGCTCAGGTGACAGATTTTTGTGATTGTTGTGATGTAACTAGGTGTGTGCATGCATATGTAGCTCGTAGTGGTGTATATGGTGAAGCTGGTGGTATACGATCTCACAAAGGTGACTAAACAACATTCAGCCATGATTTCCTTGAGTTTCATTCCAGAGTCTTGGTTGATCCTATCCTTTTGGCATCCTGTCCTTTTTGTTTCCTAATGCCTTGGTCATGAGTCTTTCTTTCACCTTTTGTTTTGTCTTATTCAACTCTCTCTCTCTCTCTCTCTCTCTCTCTCTCTCTCTCTCT
>JAOWAW010146072.1:0-21188 GCA_028565695.1 Nicola tetela | reverse complement strand
AAGAAGAAGAAGAAGAAGAAGAAGAAGAAGAAGAAGAAGAAGAAGAAGAAGGAGAAGAAGGAGAAGAAGAAGAAGAATCGATACATAAAAATTGAACCAATAACCAGCCCTAATTCTCAAGCGCTTTGATATTTTATGGTGCTCTCGCTCCATACGTAACCTTTTAACATCGCTTTTAGTTTCTTATTCCGTTTTTAAGCTCGACTAAGCTCAAAGTAGGTTTTTAAGCTCCAGCGGCATTTTTAAGCGAATTTTAAGTGCGCCTTTTTTGTCCAAGCCTACTGCCATAGTCGCCAAGAGACTGCCCGATGAGGTGTATCCCGCGTCAGGGAGACGTCCTGACAACGAACAGCCAACGATGCTGATTGAGTTAGCTTAGATCGAGTCATTAATATGAGCACCATTTTCACTGAAGGCAAAAAGAAGTACTATATGGACTGCGGGTACCATTGCCAGTCGTGAAGCTCACATCCCACTCAGAAAAATCATTCGGAAGGTGTTTTCGGAACTCAACTTATTGGGGCTTTGTTCAGCGAACGAAACTTACACGGCTGAAGGATGTGGAGTCTGTTCTGCTTACGCATTTTAGTCTTGACCTTGCAAGGGTCTTCCCCGTCTTTCTTTCCAACTCAATTTGGCCGTACTGCCCGGCTACAACTGTTGTAGGTACATCCAAACCGCTTATCACTTATCAATAATAACCTTTAATAAGTATACCGTGACCACACTGATTGTCCATATCTCATGACGGCCGTGCACAAAAGTTGGTATATAAATCAGTGAAACGTAGAGTAAAGATACAATTTGGAACTTTGTCAAAACTTTATGCATTTACAACTGGGATTGAACGTTTCTGGAGACAAAAGAAATCATCAGAACACGCGTGACACTTCAAAATTAATAGACCACCTGATGAAACGCATTTTAATTTCGTACCAGCGGGAGTTCTGTTGGATTATTTTGGGACTGACAACACCTCCTTGGAGGCTTTTGCTAACGTTAAGTTTTCCGGCACTCTTGTTATGCCTGCCATCGATTTCACGCGCGGATGCATGCCAGAGGTCTCTCCGTATGTGATAACAAAAATATACTGTGAGCAAGAACGTCCATCGTGGTTAAGAAGAGCGGTTCAAGGAAGTGTCGTTCACACTGCGCGGGTCGTTCGTGAACAGCTGCGCCATGTGGAGTTCCCTTGGCCAATTATCTGCGGGAAAAAAGAGGGGTAAGAAACATCAGGTAAAGATTGTGAGAAACAAAAACAGTAGTTAAGATAAAATAGTGGCTTTCGGTTCGCACGCCATCGCGATCTGTCGGTGTATAGTCTTATGCCGCCACGATAATTATAGCTGTTATGTGGCTGGAGACATTCGCAGATTCTTAAAGGGTTTTATGTTTTATGTAGAGGGCAGAAAGCCAAGCAACCAACCTCGCACGTCGGGCACAATGCTGATCTCTTCGCGCAGCAGCCACTTGATCAGAATAGGAACGGCTAGGTCCCACGCTAAGCGGCTTTGCATGGTTACCTTAGTTACAGATGACTGCAGGGGGAGGAGGGTCAATTATTACGCATCCTATACATGTATGTGGTAAAATTATTTCTCTGATAGTGCTACATATACGACGCGTGCTATCCCCCTCCCCTTGTGACCCTCCGCTAATGTAACCGCGTTTCTCTGAAAGGCATCACGCCAGGAATAAAGTTCATCACAGCAATATGACTCCTGCAATATTAGTTTTTTCAGTCACAACGTTTCGGCCACTTTCCAGTGGCCTCCCTCAGGTGAAAAGGCTCACTGCAACCTACACGTACTAGCCAGTTTCTTTTTTAAGAAATTCAAAGTAACTTTCAGTCTAGATGATTCTAGAACATAGCAAACTCAAGGTTTCAATCAAGTCTAACCACAGCTTTCTTGGGTTCTTCTGCCAAGATTCACTGCTTGTTCCTTTACATGAGCTTCACAAGGTGGAGACTAACGCTTTATATCCACCAAATTTCAAAACTGATTTGATCAAAAAGCAGTTCGTAGGATACATCTGAACGAAGTTCCATAAGAAATAACTGAATGACAACGTGCGCGACTGTAATAATCTCCTCACCCACGTGATCCTCGTCCATACGTTTCGATATCACCACTAACGTTGTCCTGGCAACGGCGTGCCCTGATTGCCCTCGAACCCGAACTGAATTGGAAGCAATACACGTGTAGTTGCCCGAGTGCGCTCCATGTAAGCGTTTCATGCGCAAGTAGCTTAATCCAGGACCAGGCGATTTAATCCGAACGGCAGAGAGACGATCGCGGGCTGGAACTGGTCTTCCGTCCACCTCCCACGTTATCCGAGGCATCGGTCGACCAATCGCAGCGCAGCGCAAGGTAACCGACATTCCCTCGAAGGTGTAGATTCGTCTCTTGGGCTTCTTGTGTATGAATGGCGCCGCCTGGCTGGTGCTGCGGCTAAGGCCTTCATCTAAAACATGGAAAGTTCACTGATCAACAACAGTTCATATGCGGAGGAAAGATTACAGAAGTGAAACTACGAGGATATCGGGCATACGTCTAGGCTGACAAGCAAACGTGACATACATCGGAAAAGGTGACTGCAAGATCGTCTGCGAACCACAACTATCTTCTTCCCAGATCGACACGATTCTGCCTGTAAGATGCACAATGACGTGTAGGTGCGGCCGTCGCTGCCGCAAACCAGCCGACGACGTGAGATGGGTCGGCAGTCGGTGTTCTTTTTGCACGCGCACTGAGCGCGTCGACCGGTCGGGCCGGTATGCATAACACACCTCTGTCCTCGACGCAAGCATCGCATCACCGTGCATAGATCTGCATAGAAAGAGTAATCGAATCCTTTAATAAGCTTATCCCTAGTTTTAGACGTTCAGTAGGATTAACGCATGTTTGACAACTTGAATAGTTTCTATTGTAGCCTGCAGTTATTAGTGCAGTATCAATCATCATGGGCTCGCAAACTGTCAGTATCTGCTGTAAGGTCTGGTCCCGCGACTCGTTTGGTGGAGCATCACGTGTGAGCAAGCTTGGCAACTTCGCCATAGCTACGACGAGGTGGTGGTCCACAACTGGTGCGGTACTGTTAAACCGAGACGTCGAACGGGATCTGCATTACTGACCCACCTACGGTGCCGTGCACGCGGACATTGCTTACGACACTTCGCGCGGTTATCACCTGGCGCGATCCCTTCTTGTTGTTGTGATAATCTTCCTCTTCAACTCTTTTCGCACAAAGGAATTCCTCTGTTTTTCATTTGCCTGCAGGCTACACAGCCACGTTTGACAGCGGTACGTAACCTCTCCAATGCCCAGGGGCGCAGATCTGACCGAGCAGCGCTCTCCTACCGTCCGAGCTCAAATGCCAGCCCAGCGAGCCAGTTCATCTTCGCGATGAACCTGCAAGATTTGGTCGTCAGTGAGGGCACTTAAGGTAGTCTACCTATTAATGCTAGGACGTAAGAACTGAGCTCAAGGAGGCACATTTGTCTCCCGCCGTTGGTTTTGTGTTCGGTTTCAAGTTTGCAAAGCCTTATTTGGTGGCGTATTGCAATCAATGATGGCTGACGTTAACTGAGCTACTGGCGATTTAGGGATTGTCACTTCCTTCACTGGTCTGAGTTCCCAATATCAATATGATTACATCTCTTCAGAAGGGGGGCTTTTGTACTCTGAGATTTCTATTATTGTTTGTTATCCATCCGTTGCGACAGGAGTACTAAAGGCATGATGCTACTGTGGATCAGACGAATCGATCAAAGAAAGCCAGACTCAACGTGCGGGTGTTTTTCAGACGCAGCGACTAGCCGGTACACGTACAGCTTCTGACCACCGAGTACTGGCAACAGCCTTCTCACTAGTTTGCTCAATATACACCAATCACCTTTAAATAAAGCCTCTGCGCAGTTGAAATATGTATAGCCCCCCTCCCCCTCCCCCCCCCCTCCCCTTTGCTATTCCCAGGACTGGATCTACGTGCATGGCTCGATCGTTCGCTTCAAAAGCGCAGTTGGTTTGGCGAAACGTTCGGGGTACTTGTTCCTCCTTTGGGAGGGAGGAGTATAATATCAAAGGACATTTACCACATACAAAGCCCGCCGGGCCCCTCCTTGTGGCGTAAAGAGGCCTTAACCTACAGCATTGTTCAATCTGGAGTACATTCGTACTAAAGAAACGCGTGATGGAATAACAAAGAAAGACCTGATCGTGGATCAGTGCCGAGAACCGAATTCGAAGAAGGAGTACTGGAGAAGCAAATTTGACACAGACATAGACCGTACGAGTGGTTATGACGTCGAGAGACAAAGCGTTAGAAGATGAGAGACAAAGACAGGGATAAAAATACAAAGGAAAGAAAGACGGAAATAGGCTGTAGAACAGCGTGAACGTGAGCAGCTGCAGTACGCAAGTGCCCGGTTAGCGTTAGGGCTCAAGGTCAACCTGTATCTGCTTAACGGCTGCTCATGTAAAAATATCCTGAAAAAATTATAAACCTGGCTCCTGTTTACCATAATAATTTGTCATTAAAATTGCGCAGAACGTAGAACCCATTCCAGATAAATCGCTTACGAAGAGGACCCCCTCCCTGCAGCTGGTCTGTCAATGCTGCTTCGTTCGTTGACGTGCAATTGTGGCTAATGCATATCAGTACAGACAACTCCACAAAATCGGATACGACCGTCCATTGGTGTTTCTATTCCTCCGCAAAGCCGACTTGTCTTTCGGCATGCATACGGATTCTATTTCCTATTTTGACCGCTCAACCCACTTCATCTTGACATTGCACCTGCAACCTAAATGTGTTAACTTCGGCCTAAATGCATTAACTTCGGCTACCCTTGCGGGAAGGGTCACGTGACCCTAGCTTGCTACTCTACGCTAGACGACAGCGCAGTGTCCCCTCGGGCGGTATCCATCGGCTGCAGGTCGACCAGTCAGTATGCATTACATTACCTAGCCACTTGATTCCCACGTGAGTCTTCTAGTGCTGACATTCCTCGTCAAGAGAGGTCTGACTTTCGGCTCCTTTGAAGAGCAGATCCGGTACATTTCTGTCACTCACACAGCAACCACTGATAGAACATTAACAAACGCTTCAGAATGTATTCTGGTTTATTTCAACCACTAGTAGCAGAAGTTCTGCATGAAGTTACCTCGTCCAGGCGGCAGGTCGTCACGCAACAAACAAAAACAAACGATCTGGAATAAGCAGCGCTAAGATTCGGAACTAGTCTGGAGTGAGCGGCACGTTGACAATATCTTAATAATTCCGATCCTGTCGGTCGGGCGTAACGTGAAGAACTCCGAACATATGTTACTTCATGTATCTAGCACTCAGACAATTGTGCATGAGTGTGTGTGTGTATGTGTGTGTGTGCGCGCGCGCGTCTGTGTGTGTGCGTGTGTGTGTGTGTGTGTGTGGATGTGTGTGTGTGCGTGTGCGTGCGTGCGTGTGTGTGTGTGTGTGTGGGTGGGTGGGTGCGTCTGGGTCTGTGTCTGTGTCTGTGTAAGCATCCGAAGGACAGAAAGCGCATGACTCGACCTCGAAGTGCCTGACCTTCACTATCTGGACGTGCGATGTCCGCCATACTCTTTCGGTCTTCAGTCGCAGTTCCTGAAATTAATTCAACAGAAAATGGCCATATACTTACTGGACACGGCGAATTAAGTCGCCTGGCGATTGGTGAATGTATAGCAGGCGTCGTTTGGCGCCAATCTAATTAATCATGAGGAAGAGTCATGCCTTGCAAACTTGAAACGGTGTCACACACTTACCGGGACGACGACACACCCCAACCATTGGGTCGTCCGTTTTGCTCCTCCGAAGCGGCCTGGAGACTCCTCTCTCGCACTCCAGTCCAGGTAAGCACGGCTGGGATTGTGTCCAGAGGAGGTGACAGCTCTCTCCTTCCCTTCGATAGCACAGGGAACAGCAGGAGCAGGTGGACAGCCAGCGCCCTGGTACACATGCGCCCGGCGAGCAGTGACGGTCAACCCATGGGTCGCATCCGCAGCGTCTGCTCGACAATTCCGAAGCGCCGTCAGAACATCCAAATAGGCAGATAATCAATGAAAGAGTAGGAGAAAAAACCAGTGATACTGGTTTGTTTTGAAGGAAGAACATCACGCTACTGTACTAACGGCAAGGAGGACGTCGGGTAGACGGTGTCAACTTTGTTTAAGAGTCTTTGGAGGTCCGACTAACACTAACTTCACCTATTCACGGGTTTGTCCGATGGCTTTATAGCTTCAGAGTCCAGAAGACATTTGCCCTTCGGCGACCGAAGTCTGCCGGTGCTTTTCTCATTGCCAGTACCGGTATACACGCCCCGATTGGTCACGCCGGCATGCGTGGCCGTCGGGGCGACCGCAATATGCCGTATTGAAACCAGGAGCACTTGATCACAGCGTGGCATGGCTCAATCCGGCTGGGCCATACAAACGCCTTTGAAATAGGGGCCGTGAGGTGCTCGCTCCCTACTGAGGATCGACTTGCTTCCTAGCCATTGTGGTATCAAAAGACGACCCGCTGGTGAACGGAAAATTCCTCAACAGCTGTGCGATTGCACGACGTGACATGAGCAATTCTATCCAGTGCGACACATCGGCGCCACTTTACCCCTAGTTGTCCGAACACCCAACAAAGCAAGTGAACTATCAAAACGTACAGTTTTACAATGAAAAATTCTGTGGTTTGGTCAATAGCTGTGTTAAGACCTCGGTATACGTATAAGAATATTGCTTCAACAAATGCCTTCCCATGGAACGCCCAAGCGCTGGAGCCCGACGACTTTAGGTTTAGAACTTAAGATGCGCGTTAAGGAACCCAGATAAACTCCATTACAACAGGGGTCTTTAAGACCATGTATCGCAGTAATGTGGCCGTTATATCCCGTCGATCTAGACACCACCCACCAAGTGCCCAAGGTGCCCTTCTATATTCACTTTCATTCTGATCGCTTTACGACTCTCTGGGTGCTTTCGCGCTGCCCGGCGCGTGGGCACACCTCTCTTCGGCAAAGTCTTTGTGAACGAGCTGTGAACAGCTGGGACACTGCACACGGGCCACATCGATGAGCAGCCGGCCAGCGTGGTAGCGAGGCGCCTGTTGCTGCAAGAAGGCATCGAGCAATACCATCCAGCGTCGCCTTCTGTTATACACCGCTCCATCCTGATCGACGGGAAAGGATGGACAGAGGCTCCCTAGACGGAAAGTCAAAGAGTACGACCTAATCGACCTGTCTGCTTTATGATGCTGGTGTTCCCCACCCTCATCTTCCGACGCGACTGATTAGCGCACTGGGTTGCAAACGTAGCTGAGGCGTGCACAACCGCTCTCTCGTTCACACCTTGCCGACTAACGGTGGTCTTGGCTTCCTTAATAGGAGGGCATAACGCGACACTGAATGACCATTTTTTCTGAGGGATAGGTGGGGAACATTCCACGGAGCACAATGGGAGCTCCGGCTTCGAACACAAGTCGTAAATACAGCCGATATTGTCTCGAAACTGCAAGCAACACAACCGTCTCACGTGAGCAACAACCGGTAGAGGATGGTAATTGCACAAAGATATCTATTAGTTGAGAACATACATGTAGCGGTACAGGATGTGGCTGTATCCTCAGTTAATGCATTAGCATATAGCACGGCTATTCCAGCCGGAAGAGATATTTTAGGCGATCTCACGCCCTCGCGCAATTGCGCCTGTCAACAGTTGAAAGCTGAAAGACGTAAATGAATTTTCCGAGCCATGTGTGTGATGGATTCTACGACAACCGTTTGATTTGCAGGTGGAGCTGGCCGTCTTACATCCCCAGGCATAGAATATGCTTTGAGAGGACAGTTTGTGGTCACACATGCATTCACAGGTGGAAGCAGGTGCGCAGATGACCCTTGAAGAAAGAAACATCCAGGAACACATGTTGCATTTCACTCATAGGTAAAGTGCAACATGTGTTGCAGATCTTCGGCACATAATCGGTCATTTTAAACAAGAAGAAGTGATATTTCGCGTAGACGGCAAGATTGCGGCTATGATCAAGAAGACTAGTTAATCGTCGGTTGGCCAGCAGTATTTAAATTTACACTTAATCTTCTTCAGCTGTGTGACTACAGAAGTAGCAAGGAAAGAAGATCGACAGAAGACCACGTAATCGCCAGCATCTAGGGCTGTCGGTAGGTGAAGTATCCAGCGCATGATGATCTCTCCGACGCGGATGAGCTGAGCGAATCGGTAAAATAACTACTGGGAGGAAGAAGAAGAAGAAGAAGAAGAAGAAGAAGAAGAAGAAGAAGAAGAAGAAGAAGAAGAAGAAGAAGAAGAAGGTCATGTCGAGGAAGACTAGGACGACCTTGAAGAGCAAGCAGTTGCAAGAAGCGGCAGAGTAGTTCAAAAACCTCAGTGGCTCAAGGATTATTCCACATAAATGACAGTTGAGAGCTACCAAAATATTACGTCATACATTTTGAAATTGTGCCTTTGTGTTTAATTTCGTTATTGTCTCAGTTCCGCCTTTATTCGTTCAAGGAAAGGAGATGTTGTAGGTGTAACTTGTTCAGTTGTAGTATCGCAGGTGCTAAACCTGACTCAGCCGTATATTAAAACGGTGCAGCTGCTCATCTTGTCCTTTCGTATTCTTGCCTTTTCGTATTCGATTCCGTCTTAATAAAGCGAGTTAAAATCACACCCAGAGCCATTTCTCGACTGACATGCTCTCGACTGTCGTGGGCCAGCACAGCAAGCTGCTCTTAGGATCTGCCCTGTATTCTGACGGGCTTGTCGATGTCTGGAATTTTGTCGAGGGTCAGCATACAGCTAGACCATCATCAATGCTGGGCTCGATTTATACATTTTGATCAGGAGATAAATATGTGAAGAGCGTGATCTGCAGCTTCACGGCCCCACTGGATTGTCCTAGAGTTGCTCATCCTAGCAGGCCGAATGCAGCTCCCCAAGCACGTAAATGCGCCACACACACGTGCGTCCAATAATCGCCGCAGGAGCCCTCCAGTCCCTGAGAGCCTAGCAAGGGCAATATTTGTTATCATACATGCACTTTGATCCGATGCTATCCAGAGCTCTACAGGAGCTACGTAAGAGGTAGACATCTGCAGGTGTTTATGACTCTTTGTATGCAGTGTTACAATAATGCTCCGGAGTAAACCATGGTCACGGCGTCGAGGTCGACGTCAGAGCCTGAGATCATCGATCTGCCATATTATGCACGTCTTTCCAGCTGCAGCTGTTGCTATCACACAAGCACGGCCAAGCATGTAAATTATAAGGTGAAGAATTCTAGACTGAGGAGCTCAGTTTGACTCAGAGCAGAGATCCTCCCACAGAAACAGTGAAGCAGCGCATTTTGCCACGTGTGAAGTGCACCGAGCTCCATCAGTCAGTTCTGGCTGCGAGGAAACTAACAATATCACAACAAATCTGTTTTCGCTCTGTGAGCGGTCAAATGCCAGCACAGCTGCTTTTTGTCATATAGCCATTAAGTCAATCCGTAAACTCTTTTAGTTACCAGAACTCTATTCTGTGCTGTAATTTCTAGTGACTCTTTAAGCATAGTGGTCATTTTTCTATGTGGGTTTTTTTCTTTTAAAGTCCCACTTACCATCAGTCCGCAGTGTGACAGGACACTCACGCAAGGCATAATTAAGGCATTGCTATAGTATTATATTGGTATATTGTTTACAGGGCAAATGTCCCATAAATCGTTTGAATTAATACACATGTATGTTAATATTGGGTTAGTTCGGTGAATAATTTCAATGGACAGAGATTTAATTCCAAAGTATTTGGTCTCCTTTTTGTCTGTTTTGCAGTGGTCAAATGTAACACTACAAATGCCAATCGAAATCTGCTTACAAGTGGCGTCTGCATGTAGCCGTCACAGGCTATATTGTTTACATATAGCGGATGCTTAATGCCACGCAAAGGCCACATTGAAGCACCCATTGAAGCTCTACATTGCATACAGGACTATAGCTAGGACTGGGTTGCTGCAAGTTGAAACAAACCTAAGCAGCTTCGGTTGGGACAAACGAAGTTGTAATCGTGTTTCTCACATGTCACGTAACGTCTTCTGTACATTTTGATCCTGGAAATGCGGGTAGTATCCGGCGATATCACCCTCGAGAGGTCAAAAGTCAACTAAGCGGGATGTGGATTGTGTTATCACCCGCTTTTAAGCGGGATGTGGACTGGCTTGTTGTTGGTAGCAAGCTGGATGTGGACAGGTTTGTTGTTAGAAACGGTAACAAACACCTCACACCAACCATCAACAAAAATACGAAAAAAGCACAGCTGCAGTCTTTTGCCTTGCATTTAAGCAAAAGCAAATGGAGAGTAACTTGCAAATCAGCGAGCCGCCTGCGAAGGTGCCTCGATTTGGTACAACGACTGAGGATGACATTGAAAAGCTTATTTCGGATAGAAAGCTCTTGAACACACAACGAGCCGCTGAAAAGTGGCTTCGAGCGGTCGAGGATTACGTCAAAGAAAAAGAATGCCACTGTTACGATAAAGCCCAATGTGCCGAATTCGGTTAATCCGATCAATTTTGGAAATGCTACTTTTTCAAACTGTACATTTAAGTTTTCCTTGAGTTCTTAACTAACTGAGTTCAGCTCTTCAAGATGCCTGTCCTCATCTTCCCTTGTCTTCTTTGCAGTTGAATCAGAAATCTACACGACCAGGTACGGTGCCTGGTCGTTGTTGCTTGCAACAAACACGAGCGTTGCTGGTTCAGGGTGCATGTGAGAAATCGGTTCCAGACCCTCGCACTCGGGTAGTAGACTACCGGCCTGCATCCATCCCTCGCGCCTGCGGCGCTCGGGGTGGATTTGCCGTTCCTACATGCTCTGTTACGTCACCCATACAAATTGATAGGGAAAATTCGTGCAGGATTGTGCAGTCCAGGCCCGGGCGGCCCTTGGATTTCGATCCTGCCCGCTCCGGATCGGCTTCAACCCGCTCAGTTTGTTGATAGATACGGAAGCTCAAAAGAGAGACTTTCGCATAGAAACAAGATAGTAGGCAACAACAAAAAGAACAAAACAAATCATCTGAAATGTTTGATTATACTGTATCCAGCAACAATGACGGCAAACAAAGACAACCAGACAAGAGAGCAGCTGTTCAGTTGTAGAAGAAGAGTCAGGAATGACGAGTGAAAGGCCGAACTTCGATTTCGGGATCATTCTCTGTGATAGTATGGAAGAAAATTTGAAAGAAATTCATGACTCCGTCGAAGAGCCTTCCAGGAAAAGGGTTAGATTCGATTCAACGACAACAGGAGTACTACAGTATCAATACCATGTGTGTGATCTTTTTTGGTGCTTGTTGTCGACGGGCATGGTATGAAATCGGGCATGATCATCCCGCATGTGGGAGCCGCAATCCAAACCCTTGTACTTGGGCCCGACCGGTCTGCATCCGGCCGTCGCGCCTGCGGCGCTCGAGCCAGATCTGCCGGTCCAGCCCTCGTACTCGTGCAGGATTGCTTATGTACTAGCTACCCTCGTACTCGGGTAAGAACCGTATTTACAGCGGCAGAGTTCCTTGAGCTCACGCTCATCATGCGGTCTACCATGTAGATCTTGAAGACGCGACTAAAACAAACCTACGTGCTCGAAGCGCAGTGTTGGCATGCTGGAAGTGTTGCAGCTTGGCGGAACCAAATCCACCTGCATGCATTCAACTGCATGAGTCATGTGGCCCTTCTGTCAAAGTTCGTCGGGCAAACGTTCAGAGCTCACGGCAACAGCTGCAATCGACTCAGCGGTGAGCCCGGGACTCCCTATCGCTATCGATATCAGAGAAAAACAATTTCAACCTAATGATCAAAGTCAAACGCCAACACAAAAACATAGCCACCAGAGGACGCTTAAGCCAGGCCTGGGGAGTAGCTAAGGTGGAGGGTAACAAGTCTGTTAACTTGAACCTTTTGTCAGTTGCGACAGTTGTTGCAGTTCCGAACTTGAAAATGGTGGAGCAGCCAATCGATAGGCAAACGAATCGGGGAGAGTCGGCCCGGGCAGAGGTTAGGCTTAATTTGATTTTCCGGTTAGGCAAAGGAGCAAGTTTGACTAGCGCCTAGGACGCTACACATCGAATCAGGGAGAGTCGGCCACTGAGAGGCTCAGATGGCGTCTAGAATTTGTTCCTTTTCCCTTTTATTCACACGGCTTCGGAAAGGCTTTTCTCTGGCGATGTACGCATTTAGAAAGGTCGACCTCGGTTCATGGCATACATTACAAACAGCTGCAGCTGCGCTGCATAGCTCGGTTGAAGTATGTACGCCTTCCTACATACATTTTGATCGGGAAAAAAGACGCGATTAGCGCTGCGCTGGCTAGCAACGGTTGCAGCGTGATGGACACACACACACACACACAGATACACAAACAGATACACACACAGACAGAAACACACAGACAGACACACACAGACAGACACACACAGACGGACACGAATTCATCGTCTGTGGAGCCCTCCTCAGCCCCTACGGGCCTGACGACGGCAATAAAATTCCAGTACAGCTACAAGGAAAGTGCAAAATTCTCTTGCTGTGAAGGATTTTATCTTGTCCGCGTACTATAGACACGGCAACTTGCCAACAATATGGCGACTGGAGTGAGCTCTTCTCCGTGTGTAAGAAGTACTGCACTATTGACAAATTTCCGTATGGCTCAATCGAAAACTCTAACTACAAATATAAACAAATGCCAAAATTAACGTGGGATCCGGGTTATTACCTCCAAAACATTTCGACAATTATCTGTCAAGCAAATGGTTTCTGGTCAGCAGCTTTGCCTAAGTGTCACAAAATATCGTGTGGAATTTCTGTAATTGGCTCAACAAACTGTTCTAAGGTACAGTGCGCTGATCCAGACACATCAGACAGTGGTGCAAGAGATGGCACTCATACAGGAATGTTTGACGTTGGTATTGTCATGCAATTTCGCTGGAACAAATGCTATCAACCAGGATCTGGAAACAGTGTTTTGGAATGTGGGCTGGAATCAAGTGGAGAAAGAGCAACATGGAATGGCACTTAGCTACACTGTCAAGGTGAGAATATTGGTGTAGCTGGCATACAGTTTTTTGTCATGAGGGAAGCTTTAAGAAATTATTTGGCTTGGAAAGACTACAATTATTTCTTCTCCTCGGTTGGATTGGGTGTGAGTGTGCGGTGAGAGGAAGTACAGTCAGTAAATGGGAGCCGAGAGTGGTGCAAAGGTGCGGGTGTAGGGGAGGATATCGTACTTTGCCATAAGTCGCTTAACCTGTCCGTTGAAATTGTCGCGCACAAAGTGGATGTTGAAAGTGAAAATGGGCTCGTTTTTGTTTTGGCTCTTGGCGCGTTGTGACAATTTTTAAGTTTGTGATCGCGGTCCGCGGCTGAAACCAATCCTGAGGGTAGCTGTTTTGTCGTAACTTGTTGGTAGCCATGACGATACTCATTTCGGCGCTCTTCATTAATTCATTTCATTCAGTTTTAAACTTGCAGAAAGCCACCATGGTTTATACAAGGCTATGCATATGTAAGCTTGCAAGTTGAAATTGCGGGAAAAGACTGTTGTGTACTTGTGGGTGGGCTTATTTAGGTTCTAATATGTTTATCGCAAGGACATTGGTATGTGAGAAGCTGACGCTTTGCCTCTTGTTTAAATTTATGTGATTTAGTTTCAGACTGAAGGGAGTGTGATAAGTTGTTGAAAGTTGCTGGTGCATAATAGACTGGTGAAGTCTGATAGGGTGCAGTTTGGGCACGGGGAGGACAAAATGCTGGAAAGAGCGAAGGTCACGGCTGGTCGCTCCTGGAGATGAAGTGGAGCGGCCTTGCAGGCCAGTTTGTGGAGCTTGTCGGTATATACGACAGGACTCCAGAGTATGCCAATTCATCGTCGCCAGAAGATTGTCGTGAACAGATGGAGTGTATAGAGGTATGCGTAAATTAACTTTTGCAGCTTTCCTCTGGAAGGCTTCCAGTCGGCTCGTCAGGTGCTGGGGTAGGCAGGGCCGCGCAATCGACGCGTACTCAAGGATGGGCATGATGTAAGCTTCGTAGAAGGTGGAGAGCGCTCGTCGATTCAAAGGTGGAACGCAGTCGCAGCAGTGTTCCAAGCAGCGGTGTGACCTTTCCGAGAATGTGCTCAACGTGCACAGTCCAGCGCATGTGAGATGTTAGAAGCAGACCAAAGTGCTTCTGGCGGCTCCCTTTGCCCAGAGGAAGTCCGTCAGGGGTTATTGCAAACGACTTTGGTAGGAGACATGTTGTGAACTCGAGGAAATTTGTCTTCTCCTGATTGATCTGGAGGCGCCAGTCTTTCAGCCAAGTGGCAGTATTGGTCACAGAGTCCTGTAAGCCCATGTCTGCGTTTACAGCGGATTCGTGGCTAGTAATCAGGGCCGTATCGTCAGCAAATTGGTTACACTCTGTGTCGAGATTGACTATGGCAGCGTTTAAATCGGTGGTGTAGAGGAGAAATAGTAGGGGTCCTTGGGGAACCCCTACAGGAACTGTTAAACTTGAAGAGACGGATGTGCCCACTCTCACTTGCTGCCAACGATCGGCCAGATAGTTCGATAGCCACGCAAGGGCAGCCCCTTTGATGCCGTGGTGTTGGAGTTTTACTACTAGGCCGTGGTGCCATACTCGGTCGAACGCCTTTAGCTGAACAAGGTGTTGCGTTGGAGTTCGTTGAGGACGAAGGCGTTTTTGGTAGAGCTGGGATGATGTGAATTGAAGTACAAGTTGATACCTTTTTGGCAGGTTTGACGTAGGTACAGCTTGTGCTGGATGAAGGTGTCTTTGTCGATCTTGATTTTCACGTCAAGGATTTGTAGGAATTGTTCCTCATCCGGCAATTCCATTTCGAGAGGATGTGCCTTAGTGTTTTGTTCACACGGAATCGGATTTCGCTGCTTGGATCTGTGTCCAGTTTCTGGTATACATGTATATAGGTGGTGGTGTCGTTTAGGTGGTCGATGCGCAGTCGCTTGACGTGAGGTTCTTCCTCAAGACTAGTTCGCCCACTTTGTTACTCGGCGTGATAATAGCGTCGCCTAAACTACCCACCTTCGCACCACTCTCAGCTTATTCACTTACTGTACTTGCTCTCTCACCACATACCCCCAATCGATCTTGTCTTCAAACCTCCTCACCGCGCAATTCTCTTGCTCTCTACTTCCCCTGATACACAAATTGCGCACACTGAACTGCGAAGGCAAGATTTTCTTCTCTCTTGTGGCTCACCGTATGGTGTCATTCATGCGGCAAAACGATTTCATCCACGGTTACTGCCAGAAAGGCTTCCTCCCTAAGATAGCTGGTGTCTTGAGCATGCTACGCTCTCCCACGAAGCAATTCGGGATGCTAGATTCCATCATCGTGATATCTGCTTCGCCTGGTTGGATTTGCGTAACGCTTTTGGCAGTGTTAGCCACATGCTCATTCAGTACTGTTTGAAATACTATCATTTTCCAACTGTTCTGAGAAAGATGATTTTCAATTACTACGAAGGTTTAGTCGCGAAGTCCACGTCCCAGAAGTTTTCACCACCGATTCTTTTCACTACGCTCTTGGAGTTTTTCAGGGTTGTGTGCTGTGTGGCCAATCCTGTTTAACATCTGTTTTCAAGCGATATTAGATGTTGTGACTTCGATCTCAAAATGGAACAACTGGTCTTACACGTTTAAAAGCACTAAGTTCATATCCCGCGATTGCTCGGCTATTGCCGATGATATTGAGCTCCGCTCTTGGAACCCATCCTTCTGCCAAGAACACTGAATAAATATGTGTGATCGCTACTTACATTGGTCGAAAACAATGGAAGCTCGTCCGAACAAATGTTTTGCTACTGCCGTGAGACAATCCAACCGCGTTGGCCAAGGCAGCCAGATTAATCTGTAGGGAAGATCCTCGGAGTAGAACACCTCATGAGCTGCTATTAGCTCGGGCAGGCCTATCTGCCTTGTGCTCTCGGCGCCAAATTCAACTGGTCTTGTTTGCTTGCAAGTTCGTCGACGGATCCCTACCTGCCCATTTAACTGCGACATTCTCTCACTGGCTCACAAAGAAATCGGAACGTGCCTCCTCGCTCCGTAATGCCGTCTTACCAAGACTTCTGCCTCCTAAGAAGTCAGTTCTTCATCACTCACCACTGTACATAGCGCTATCTGAGTGGAACTCTCTACCTAAAGAAATGATATATGCCAAATCTCCAACTGATCTCCTCAGATTATTATCTCAGTCTTAACTCTACTTGCCATTACCTCTATGTTTATTCTTCTCTGCAGACTTCACTGCAGCGTAATCATTTCTGACAACCTCCAACTTCCCTTTACAAACAACGATCTCTTCACTGCAAAAAACTCTCAATTCAATTCCAATATTTCGGCCTTGGGCCATCATCAGGGACTAATAATTTGTCCCTGATGTCCCTAATTATTCGGCCCTGATGGCGGCCCATGGCCGAAATATTGAAATTGAATTGAGAGTTCTTTGCAGCGAAGAGACCGTTGTTTGTAGAGGGAAGTTGGAGGTTGTCAGAAATTATTATTATTATTATTATTATTATTATTATTATTATTATTATTATTATTATTATTATTATTATCATCATCATCATCATCATCATCATCATCATTATTATTATACAAAGAAAGAAAGAAACACTAACGCGGTATCGTAACATTATTGAAAACGTTTTGTCCTTTACGTACGGACCAGCACATAACCGCCGTAAATACACACAGATGAACTGGCTGACTGACCCACGCTGAACCCCAGAGACAGGAAAGCTGACTCACCTTCCTCTTAGCAGTAGACAACAAACGACCAGAAGCACTCTTACCCAGGACACCAGTGTTTCGAGGAATTCACCTCTCGTCAGCTGGACTTGAGTAGGCTGACGCTAGCGCTACTCGCGTACCCCGCTCTTATACCGAGCGACTCACACGTGCAACGCCATGGGCACCAATCGTCGGCTGCCCACCACCTCGATTCTAGCGCGCCAACTTACCCGGGACATGCTTTTCAGCAGACGAGGACGAAAGTGCATACCATTCTTTCTTGAGGAAAAGCGCTATTAATCTTAGTCTTTAATGAGGTCCTGTACCAAATTTTAAGATGCCACGATACCGAGAACCAGGGGTCTTCCCGATTGAGTTAGCTATGCCCGGCTTAACTGACCTGAGCACCCCAAGTACGCCCAATGCCCATCTTGGTCAAGGTGCAAACACACAAACTTCGTTAGGCGAATGGAAGCTCGTAAATCCGTTGTTAAGGGTACTGGGATTTATTTCAATGTTGACCAGAGTCGTCCGGATCAGAAAATTCGGCGGCATTATGGTGCCGATGTAGAGAGATCTTCGAGCAATAAACAATTGCTGTTACCTTGATCAATCGGGCCTTGTGGTTGGTGACAAGCGATTTTTCCTCCCCTACCGAATGAATGCCTTGTCCCTGGAAGACCATTCCCGATCAACACCTCCCTGAGCGACTCCCCTACCCGGAAAACCCTACGCACAAGCTCATCGGAGTTTGGAGCAAAGATTAGCCCAAGCTTTAACCAATGGCAACTCCTTTCGCTACAGAGGCCCTTTAAGAGAGTCTGAAGTATCCGTATCTCCCAGCAGACCCCAGCATTACGTGCGTGCGTGTGTGTGTGTGTGTGTGTGCGTGTGTGTGTGTGTGTGTGTGTGTGTGTGTGTGTGTGTGTGTGTGTGTGTGTGTGTGTGTGAACACCCGTAACCTGGGGAAGTAATCTATGAAGACAAGAAAGACGATTGGACCAAGATGTGATTCCTGCGACACACCCGCCTACATTGAAAAAAAAAGCTTGGACAATTTTGAGCTGACCCACACAAGGAAAGATCGATCTGTGATGTAGGCCTCCAATCATACTATAGATAAGGATTGAATTCCATAGACAAAGAATTTTCTACAACAGACCATCATGCCTGATCTTATCAAATGCTTTTAGTACTCCCTGAAGACCGCAGTCGTACCACATTTGTTCCAAGAAACTTCACCCACTTTTCGACAACATAAACTAGTTGTATTGTTGTTCAACGGCCTGGAAAAATCCTAACTGATGCTCAGTGATAAGCTTGCTACTCATTACGTGCTGACGGAGGGTTTCAGCCCGCAAAACGTCTATGAGCTTCCCGATGGCAGGTAAGAATGAGACCGCACTGTAATTGGCACGTACATGCACAAGGGTATTGCCATGATGTTTAAACCAGGGCACACAATAGCAGTCGCCCATTGTTCTGGAAAAGCGCGTATTAATAGCGAAAGATTGCAGAAGCTGTAAATATGTACGTAAGTAAGGGCCTGTCTCGAAGCAGCTGCAGGACACTGTTCATGCTCAGCTTATCACCAGACGCCTTGATATGCATTGCTTGATATGCCTGTGTATTCTCTTGATTGTTGCGTTATTGTTGCAGTTAGAGTTGCACTTGCACTCCAAGAATGGCAGGGGAAAATGTGTCAAAGCAGAGAATTTGGCATCAGCACGACAACCAAGGGATGGGTGCAGGCAGGATTAACGTGCTATAATCTTCAAGGACACTTGGCGGTCCCGAAAGAGACCGCTGCGGACAAGTGTATTCGTGACGTTATGCCGAAATTTACAGATAGATTCTGGGTTAGTCTTAGAAAGCTTTATAGAACTCCGAACAGAATGACTTCATATGAATTCGCGGATGGCACCGGGAATATGCCAGAAGAGAGCAAGATGAAATGGTTAACTGGAAAGCCCAGTCAGGCTAAGAATTCGGATGGGCTCTGCCTTGAGGCAATTGATCAAGGAAAAGGACTGAAATTTAATGATCAATCCTGCTCCTTGAAGCGTCTTTTTGTCTGTGAAAGAACACCGGGTAAGCAAGAACCTGACACAGTATGCATTCTGGTGATCTCTAAATATCCTCAGTCTTTACTTACGCTAAACAGCCAGACACAATAGGAGAAGCCAGGTTGAATCCTTAGCTATGAATAATATAAAATCATTCATTGTCTATGTGGCACTCCATAAGAGTAATTGATTGTTCCCCCAACTTGCTTTCAGGCATGTCATAGACTGGCTGGAACTAGAAATTTCCATGGTGTGATTTAGTTATTAGTTGACTTCCTGCTATCACAGGTCCTTAATTTTCCTCTGCTATGTGTTTTCCGAATATTCGCTTTGGGTTGGGCTTGTTTTCAGTTTTAGAAGTTTTGGTGGTTCCTCGCCAGACTGCGTACTGCACAGCGTGGGACTTCCCCGGTCAGACTACGCCCTATCTTCACAAGTAGCGCTAGCATCTTGCCAAACTATCTTTCTCACTGATCATTCTGCCCCGTTGTCCAATATGAAATGTATAAACCCCACTCAATGACATTCTCATCACCAAAGAAATAAACCAAACGCACTCAGACACTAGCGAAATTCATAAATAGTCAAATTCGATCGGTGCGGCTATCTATCGCGACCGCAGCGTGAACGAAGATCACATTAACCAGTTGGCTTTTAGTGCCCCCGTCCTTTTTTGCTCTTCAACGCCTTAATTACACTAGGAGTGGTGGTGAGCAGTCATGACTTCTAATGTCTGTTCGTTTTTAGAGCCTGCAATATATCTGTACTTGGAGTGAAACTTTCCCAACATTTGCTGAAAATGAGATATTTACTGAAAATGAAGAACTTTGATTTCAGGTAAAACATCAGGAAGGCTTTTCCTTGAGAGCTTGATATTTACTCCCCTTGGCCAGGAGCCACTAGAGTTACCACTTTCAAAGTTGACTCTGTAGCCCCTAAATGAGCAATTGAATAAAGAGTGGATTCCTGCGCAGAACGATTGTTCCAAGCAAACCTTCCTGCTCTAGCTGCTTACGGCGTGGCGCATGATTCTTTTCACAGAGATTCATCGACGGAGACAGGAACCATTCAAAATGGAACGGTTTACGCTTTGCAAGAAAAGGTGCTCCTCTACAATAGCAATTGTACAAAAAAAGTGGTCTGCCTACTCAGGAAGCAATCGTTTGTGCGATGCGTACGGGGAGTGTGGGTTTCTGAGATTAAAGGCAAACGGGTCTTTATGCTAGATACTATAGAGTAATGATGAGTAGATCCACGTAGGGCTCTACTAGTACTGCTGCTGGTGAGCTCAAGCATCCGAGCAGCTGGAAGCAAAGGATACATCCTGTGGCAGACTTTACTTATATAATATCAAATCGAACTCACTGCATGTCCATGATTCTTTACTGCAAGAACATGTCTGACACGCTAAATTGGGAAGCGCTCTGTTGAGGTACCCTCCATTGACTTGCTCTCTATCGGGCATACATGTACTAGTAACTTTGTGGCTGCGCTGAATTAGGAAGCGCCGAATTAGGTGCGCTCTGTTGGGGTGCGCCCCATTGAGATACGTTCCATTGGGCTTAATGTTAACGTTACCAAATTGAGGCAGGCGGCTATTGAGAAGAGCTACATTGGAGCTGAAGAAATAAACTAAGTGGGTGGTTGATAAGGGGCTTATCCCGGTAGATTAGCGAAAAGGCCATCTCTGAGCCCTTTCTTCCTCGTTTCGAAGAGCTCACCACCAAAAGAAAGCATGTGGCAACCTTGCGACGCAGGTTGCAAGTGCTCTTGAGTCACTTGTAACTGGCTCTTGGAAAGCAGTCCCAAGTGGCACAGTCGTTAGGAACACGGCTTTCACCCGAGCGGTCTCGGTTCGAGCTTTCTCCTCGGCATTTTTTCTTCACTGATGTTTTCCTTCCATTTCGTTCCGTTCGTTCGAAGTTCACAAAGTGTAACCGAGTACTATTGAACTCTACTCGTACTTTAGTTTTGATTTCTAAAAAAGACTGTTATAATGAAAACTCACCGTGTAATAATGACGTTAGAGAGGTTAGGTCACTCGTACACAAGTTTCGCACGAGTGAGCGTGTTATGCCATTCCAAAAGACCTTTCTGAAATGCGTCCACATCCAAGTCACCATTACGAGTCGTCTTGGAAATGAGAAGTTTCCTTGCTTTCACAGCAGCTTCTGCGTGTCCATTCGACTGTGGGTAGTGGGGTGTTGACTGCACGTGGCGGATTGGCCAGTTGGCACAGAATGTTTGGAAGCGATGAGAAGAAAATTGTGGGCCTCCGTCGGTCGTCAAAATTCGAGGTACG